>JAFLJL010016900.1:0-7500 GCA_018398815.1 Conus ventricosus
GATCTTCAAAAACTGTCATTAAACACATTCTCACACACACACACACACACACACACACACGCACGCACGCACGCACGCACGCACGCACGCACACACACACACACACACACACACACACACACAGAATTAATTTGATGAGGAAGGGGAAGAAAGAACTGCTGTTGATAGGTTAAGAGATGCTTTGAAGGAAGACAGAGAGTTTGAACTACGCAAAGATATTGAGTGTTTATTCCATGAAATCGGACCCTGAAAAGAAAAAGAACGATCGCCATAGGTTTAGTTCGAAATCGAGGGATTTTGCTCCGAGTGTTGTCGGTGGAAGAACGCAAAAGCCTAGAAGGAACATAGATATGAAGAAGATCAGACAGGTAAGAAGGAGCTAAGCCTTTCAAAGATTTAAAGCAGAGAAAGGACAGTTTGTAATCTATTCGTTTTTTCGACCGGCACCCAGTGCAAGAGACAGAAGTGAAAGAGAAGAAAAAAGTCTCAGATTCAGGTGACTTATCATTTAGTTTCTTGATTATTATTATCATCATTATTACTGCTATATTTACATAGCTTCCATCCTCGATGAGCAGTCAAGCTCTACGCGCTTTTCAAGTGGCGCTGTCGTTTACACTACGGGCTGCCTACCTGGGAAGAGCCGACTGAAGAGCTGCCTGCTGGCGCTATATTATCTGTTGTTTACCTTTTAATTCAGTTTTTGTTTTTTTTGTTTTGTAATCAGACTCTCACTTTTCCACTCACAATTCACCTCATCTCTTTTTTTTTGGAAAGAGAGGGGCTTAGTTACCGCCAAGGACATTGACACACAAAGCACAGGACAAGACACAATGCATTTCGACCTCTTGGGTCTTCTTCAGGCAAAAAACCAGATCACATGTAACATTTAGGACAGTTACAAACAAACAACGAAGAGTGACTTATCTGTCCATGTGTTCAGAAAAAATGGCCGCCAGACGGAAGCGACAGAGAGGATTATGGGAGAGGAAAAAAGGGGCGGGGGTGGAGAGGGTGGGAGTGAAACGATGGGGTTTGTAGGTTGTGTAGCTGTTTTAGTGAGTGATATATATAATTTGTGACGTTTGTTGTTAAGGTGGATTGATAATAGTGCTAAGTATGGGGGGGGGGGGGGGGGGGATTTATATATATATATATATATATATATATATATATATATATATATATATATTTATATATATATATATATATTATGAATTGATAAAAAAAATTATATATATATATATATAATATATATATATAGAGAGAGAGAGAGAGAGAGAGAGAGAGAAAGGATAGTAATGATAATAATGATAGTAGTAGTAAGCATAATAAATAAATAGATGAATAAAATGAAAGTAACTGTAATTATTTTTTTTTAAAAAGAATGAAAATAATTAAGTGCACAAAATAGATAAATGATTTCGCTGGGTGATGAAGGAGGTGGTAGTAGTTATGCGTGGGTAGTTGTATAAGGTGTGTGGGTAATGTTAATAAGGGAGGGAAGGGGATGGAAGATTAATGGGTGATAAGGTTAATGGGGGGGGGGGGGGGGGGGGGGGAGGGAGGAGGGTAATGTGTAGGGGGGGAGAGAGAAGGAGAGCTCATATCTCTCCATCCACTATGGGGTGGGGGTTGGGGGTGGGGGTGGGAGGTTGGGAAGTTCATACAAATAGTGTTGTTGAAAAAGTAAACAATGCTGTGGGATGATGTTCATTGTAACAGGTGAAATAATGTGTTGGCATTAATATGCTGATGTTGGTTGAGAAAAGATAGCAATGATCAATGAAAAACAGGGTATCATGTGTTACACACACACACACACACACACACACACACACACACACACACACACACACACACACACATACACACACACACGCGCGCTCGCGCACGCGCGCGCGCGCGCGCATACACAAAAAAGGGGGGGGGACCACATGTAAACAGTATTCTGGGTGAGTTATGATCATAGTGAGACTAACTGTGGAAAGTTTTCACACACATATTCACACACACACCAACACACACACACACACACACACACACACACACACACACACACACACACAGACACACACACAACACAATATATATATATATATATATATTATATATATTATATATATATGTGTGTGTGTTATATATATATACACACACACACTCATTTAAAGAAAAAAATCATTAATCAGTCGCTGATGGGTGATGATCATGTGAAATCAACAGTACTATAGGAAGGTGTTCTTCTCCGTTCACTCTAAGGCAGGAATCCTGGAGGTACTGGCAAAGGCTGCTGTATAGTGAAGGCCCTCCAGTGGTCAATAAATTTTGCACTCATCGGTGTTTTGGCAGGGTAGGTTTCTACTTTTAGTGTTGCTGGGAATGTTCCGCCGTCCTGGGGCTGTACTGCATGGATAAATTGAAGACTGGCCAGTGTGGAATATTGTGGAGATGTGATGGCACAGTCTGGAGTGCCCTGTTCTCTGTCTCACAATGATGGTCTTCTTCTTCGTTCACTTAGGTAGGAACCTGGAGGGACTGACGGAGGCTGCTGTATGGTGAAGACCCTCCAGTGGTCAGAAAGGTTTTGCACTCATCGGTGAGTTGGCAGGCTAGGTTTCTACTTTGAGTTTAGCTGGGAATGTTCCGCTGTCTCTGGGGCTGTACTGCATTGATAATTTGAAGAGTCACCGGTGTGGAATTAGTGGACCTGTGATGTTAAAGTCTGGAGTGCCCTATCCTCAGTCTCACAATGTTCACTTGGTCTGATCTGGGCATCCGGTTAGTATGCATCCCTCTTGTTGAAGTCTGGGTGCTGCTCAAGTATCTTCCTATTTGTCTCCTTGGAAATACTTTTGATTTATTCAAAGGAGGCTACCTTTTACAGTTGGGGCTGCTGTCCTCCTTCCTTTGTCAATTGGTCAGCTTCTTCATTTCCATATATAGTGCAGTATGAAGGTGTTCACTGGATGGCGTATTTTCTGTGACTGATATATGGTAATCATTTTAGATCAGTAGTACCATGGGATGATGATCATTGTTATATAAGTGGAAAAAGCGTAATAGTGATGGTACAATGGTGCAGTTGGGGGGATAAAGGAAAATATCAGTGACCTGTGGGTGATGTTCATTGTCATGGGTGAGATCAATAGTACTGTAGGATGATGGTCATTGTGGCAAGTGGAATAATAAGGTGGCATTAGTATGATATTGCCGGTTGAGAAAGAGGGTGGAGGGGTAGATATGACTGATGGGTGATGATCATGGATCAGTTGAGATAAACAGTACTGTAGGATGATGATCATTGTTATATAAGTGGGATAATGTTGTGGCATTGGTGTAAAATACCGGAGGGGGAATGGGGGAGGTGTTCAAAGATGGGTGGATGATGATCATGGTCAAGGTGTAGGTATGATCTCACAGTAGTGTAGGATGATGGTTATTTTTTGTAAAAGGAGTGTAAAATGCCAACACATTATTTCACCAGTTACAATGAACATCATCCCACAGCATTGTTTACTTTTTTCACAACACTATTTGTATGAACTTCCCAACCTCCCCACACACATACCCCACCCATAGTGGACGGAGAGATATGAGCTCCCCCCCCCCCCCCCCCCCCCCCCCCCCCCCCCCCCAATTATACCTTATCACCCATTAATCTTCCATCCCTTATACTACTCACGCATAACAACTACCAACCTCCTTCTTCGCCCAGCGAAATCATTTATCTATTTTATGCACTTAATTATTTTCACTTTTTTTTAATTAGTTACTTTCATTTTATTCATCTATTTATTATATATATATATATATTCAATTATAAACAAAGCTTGCTCTTATGTCTTAAATTGAAGAAATGGGGGGGGGGGGGGGGGGGGGGGGGGGGGGATAAGCATTCATATCTGCAGTGGTAGATAATTCTGCCTAACTAACAGTATGTGCTTAAAGAGGGTGAATGGGGAATAATAAATGCTTCTCAAAATGAGCCTTCAGCAAGCTTTCAGGGGGAGACAATCTTCGATGGGGAAGAAATTCACTAACTATAACTCCTGGTCAGATACCGGTATTTCGAAACCTGTTTTGTTTCTCCTCAGTGACCGCGGAAAGTGGTAATTTGACTCCTCTGCCTTTTCCGTTTTAAGAAGAATGCTACCCAGAAAAAGGTTGGTGTGCAATACCGTAGTATGTTTGTTGAGTTTTCAAAAAACCAACTAAAGGTGCCACCTAAGAAGCAAAAGAAAATCATGAAAGAGCAAAACAAACTACATTTTCTTGTGAAAAGTAGAAAATAGCAAAATATAACTTCTTAAGACACAAGTGCTGAGGGCCAGTCTTGGAATGAATCCGCAAGGGACTAAATTACAATAAACTAATCAATTCCAAGGATAAGTACCGAGCACCATTTCAGCAACTTACAGAGCAGCTTGGTGTTGCAATGACTGCAAGAAATATTCAATTTAAACAAAGCTTGCTCTTATGTCTTATATTAGTTAGGCAGAATTATCTACCACTGCAGATATGAATGCATATCTCCCCCTATTTCTTCAATCTAAGACATAAGAGCAAGCTTTGTTTATAATTGAATATTTTTTGCAGTCATTGCAACACCAAGCTGCTCTGTAAGTTGCTGGAATGGTGCTTGGTACTTATCCTTGGAATTTATTAGTTTATTGTATATATATAATATATATATATATATATATATATATATCAATCCCCCCCCCCCCCCCCCCCCCCCCCCCCCCCCACCCACAACACACACACACATACACATTCAGCACTATTATCAATCCACCTTAACCACAACCGTCACAAATATATCATACCACTCCACTAACCAGTTACACAACCTAATAAACCCCATCGTTTCATTCCCCCCTCCCCCCACCCACCCACCCCTCCTTTTCCTCTCCCATAATCCCCTCTGTCGTTTCCGTCTGACGGCCATTTTTTTCTGAGCACATAGACAGATAAGTCACTCTTCGTTCTTTGTTTGTACTGTCCTAAATGTTAAATGTGATCTGGGTTTTTGCCTGAGGAAGACCCAAGAGGTCGAAATGCATTGTGTCTTGTCCTGTGCTTTGTTTGTCAATGTCCTTGGCGGTAACTAACCCCTCTTTCTAAATTTTGCTTCGTTCACCGCCCTCAGTCACTCCAGTTTGAAACTCATCTTCTCTGCTAACAAGATGGTTTTTGGGGCCAAATGTCAGAAGCATTTATTTTTTTTATTTTTTTATCACCACCACCGCTTCCACTCCAGCACGCGATGAAAATAGCGACATTTTCTGACTGGTGGGGATTTGTGTAGTTTTTTCCACACCCGACGCCTTCCCTCCCTACACAACAGGAAGCTTCGCCCACTTAGCTGTCAGTCGAAAAGTACCGCGAAAAACACAGCTTGTTCTCTCCCTTTTCGCACGATTGTCAAGAGAGTTGTCCCTCTTTGTCAGGTTTTAGTCGTCGTCACCTTTGTAACTGTCTCTCCTCCTCCCTCGCCAGGTCGAAAAGTGGCCTGTTTTCAGGTGACGGAGAGCAGTTTTCGTGCCACGTAGGTGTGATGGTTTAATAAGGTGTGGCTGGTGTTGCTCTCTGTATGAGGTGGCTTATTAAAGCAGCAAGCATTGGCACTGCGTTAGAAGCTGTTTGGGATGGGTGCGGGAATGGGGATGGTGGTGGAGGCGGGAAGATAAGTGTAGGAGGGGGGGGGGGGGGGGGGGGCAGAGGGAGGATAGATGAGCAGGGGTTTATTCTGAACACAGAGAGAGAGAGATAAGGGTATGGGGGAATGTTGCAAATGTTTATTATAGCCCAGCCGACCGCAAAGGGCCATATCAGGGTTGTCACTGCGTTGAAGTCAACTCACAAGTTATTAAAGTAAAAAATAAAAATAAAAATAAAAAACCACCTCATTGACACTACCCGTTTGAATACACCCTCTAAAAACACACCGGCGCTTTTGTTAAATAAAAAAAAATCTGTCTCCTGTAAAATCTTAGATCAGATGAAAAATCTTGATCTCTTTCAGAAATTCAAAGATCACATCAGGTGGGACATCTTTGTTTTTATGGAATCTGCTGTGAAATGTGTCTCACATCAGAGAGAGGAGAGAGAGAGAGAGAGAGAGGGGGAGAGACAGACAGACAGACAGACACAGAGAGAGAGGGGATTTTTTTCCCAAAAGAATGATAACAAGCTTTGTGAGCAAGTCGTTTCTGAACAAAAAAATCTCCGGGGCAAAAAAGGACCAGTTCTGCAGCCCTGTAACCGGATTAACTATAACACTGGACCACAAAAACCACAAACTAAGCCTCCGACAGAAGCGGCGAAAACTTGGCCCCACCCACCTTCTTCTCCCAACCCCTACTTCTTCACCATTAACTAACGACTTCTCTCTCCACGATTAATTGCCTCTAATCTGTTTTCTTTTCCTTTCCTTTTCTTGTTCTTGTCCTCAGGACAGTAGCCGGTGACGCGTTTTAGTCGTGTTTTCTGGTACTGGGTGGGGCGAATTTGCCCAAGGTGTAATTTGGAAAGCGGGAACCTGCCATTTTGGGGGGTGACTAAGCACATGGAGCTGGAGGCTGGCTTTTGAAGGATGATGGCGGACATAATTGAGCGTAGGGAGTCTTGGAAAGGAGGATGGAGAGGGTGGGGGTGGGGCCCAGGAAGTGCAGCCACCAACAAAAGATGTCAGGAAGAATCTGGCCTCCTCGGGATCCCCCCTCTGTTGGGGCAGACAGGTCCGCTAGGTCTCACAGCCTCTCTCTGCGCAGAGCGCTTCCACGTTTAACGACAGGGGTGGGGTGGCGACTACCCTCCCTCCCCTCCCGCCCACCGCACGCGCCGGACAATGAGGAGGCTCATTAGCGCCAGATGGAGACTACTAATTACCCAGCGTGACGTCACAACAGTGTTAGCCTCCCTCACCTCCTTTTCCCTGCGTGCGTGACAGCGCTGTGCTGGCACGAGTAATGAGAGAGGTTGTCGCCCCTTTTTGTTGTTCCTCTCCGGCGGGGCGGTTTGGGGTGAGGGTGGGGGTGGGGACCTTCTCTCTCTCTTGGCTGTGCCTCCTCGGCCCCGCCCTCCGTGCTCATCTTTCCCCTCAGTCTGTCACTGAGCCCGGCTCCTTCCCCCCCCCCCCCCCCCTTTTTCCACCCTCTCCCATTGCCACCCTCACCGCTCTCTCTCTCTCTCTCTCTCTCTCTCTCCTGCTTCCCTCTTTAATTCCCTCCCTTTCCTTCAATCCTTTCTGCAACTGCCCCTCTTGTTTCCATTTCAGCTGGGCCTTGGACAGTTTGTAATCGGCGGAATCAACGTCATTACTGGCTGGATAACTGGTGCCCAAACATTCTCTCTCTCTCTCTCTCTCTCTCTCCTCTCTCTCTCTCTCTCTCTCTCTCTCTCTCTCTCTCTCTCTCTCTTCCCTGGTCTCCCTTCCCTATCCCCTCTGCCCCCAACCCCCTTCCCCTCTGATTTTCACCTCAGCCCCTCCTCTCCTCC
>JAFLJL010016900.1:12500-27500 GCA_018398815.1 Conus ventricosus
ACAGAGAGAGAGAGAGACAAGAGAGAAGAGAGAGAGGGGAGAGAGAGAGAGAGAGAAAAGAGAGAGTTTAAACAAATTGAAAGAGAAGCGAGCACGGGAGAGAGGAAAGAAGATAAAGAAGATACCAGGGGACTGAAGGAAAGAGTGTAGGAGGGGAGAGAGAGAGAGAGAGAGAGAGAAGAGGAAGAGAGAGAGAGAGAAAACTCAAAGACTAAAGACTCAAAAGTTTTTAATTGCAAAGGCCACCGACCTATCTGCAAGGAGGTCAATAATGAACAAAAGAGATTTAAAGTGAAACTAGCGCACGTCACATCCACACACACAATCATAGCCACGCATAACACACACGCGCACACCACACACACACACACACACACACACACACACACACACAAAACACACACACACACACACCACTTGTGAAGAATGGAAAGAACAAAGCAAAATAAACAGAAAACATTTCCGTGTAGAAGAGGCGGAAAAAAACGAAAAAGCAACTTTTCCCCGCAAACAATGTTAATTTTTAGACATTTCTAGTAGTTCTCTTTTTGCATTGCATAAAAATAAACATGCTACAGAGGGGGTTGCATCTCTTTTCTCATTCTGCAATAAAAAGGGTTAGCGGTGACTGATACACGTTTTTGAAGAAGGTGAATATATACTGAACAACATTAAAAAAACGCACCGTTTGATTTGCCGATTTTTCCCATTTGGAAAAAATGTGTATTTGGATTTGGTATTTAACACAATTTTTAAGGGACACAGATTCACACTGCCTCGGTTTCTTCCCGCGCTTGCCGACGTTCGTGTGACGCCCACGTGCAACCTCGCCAAAACACTTTTCTTGCCACTGGGGCGAGACTGAACGTAGCACATCTGTTTTTTTGTCTCAAATGGTGAGTTTGAAGCCCTGCCGACGGGGAAAAACGGTATCAGTTGTCATTCGACCAGGCGAAGTGCCCGAAAACAATGCCGCGACTGTTTATGAAAGAACGCGAGCGAGCCATTGGAATGTTTGGTCGGCATGTCATCGAGAGAGACAGCCAGACAACTGAACTGCAGTCACTCTACAATTGTAAGGCTATCACAACGTTTGGCAGCAACTGGTTCCACCACTGATCGGCGCCGAACGGGCCAACCTCGTGTTACCACACCAGCGCAAGATCGATACATTCGACAGCTTCATCTTCGTAATCGATTCCTTACAGCAGCAGAAACATGTCGCCAGGTGGTTGGTCGACGGGGTCCAGTGTCTGGACAAACCGTTCGACGTCGATTGCAAGAATCAGGGCTCAATGCAAGACGCCCTCATGTTGGCCCAGTCCTCACCCGTAGACCCGTCAGCAACGCTGCAGTGGGCCAACCAGCATCTGCCATGGACACGACGTCAGTGGAGAGCTGTGCTGTTCTCTGACGAAAGTCGATTCGCGTTATCTCATGCTGACGGGAGAATGAGAGTCTGGAGGCGTGTCGGGGAACAGCTACGCCAACTGCTGCGTGTTTGAAGCCAATAGATGGGGAGGGGGCAGTCTGATGGTTTGGGGGGCATTCAGTCATGACTACCGGACACCTCTGTACTTTTTTGACAACCATGTGAATGCCAACACGTACCAGCAGGTGCTGCAGAACCACGTCGTCCCACTGTTTGGCCAGCACCGGAGCTGCAGTTCTTCCAGCATGATAATGCACGACCCCACACCGCAAGAGCCACCGCTGCGTTTCTCCAGGCGAACAACATTGCCGTGTTGCCCTGGCCATCTCTGTCCCCTGACATGGCTCCCATTGAACACGTCTGGGATGAGCTGGGGCGTCTTGTGGCCCGTGGAAGACGTCCACAGACTCTCGATCATTTGAGGCGCGCACTGACCGAGGAGTGGGATGGACTGCCACAGGCGTTCTTGCACAACCTTGTCTACTCCATGAGGAGGCGCTGCCAAGCGTGCATCGGGGCAAATGGCGGACACACTCGGTATTAGAGCTCGCGGACGGACATGCTCGTCATGGTGTACTTTTTGACAGGGACCCTAGTGAAGTCACCAGCTAATTTCAGATGAATTCGGCCATTCTTGTCAAGAACAGACATTTTGTTTAATTGAAAAATGGTTTGCGTAATCAAATATGCTTACTTTCATTAAATAATTCTGTACTACCAACGTTGTCTGGGTCTTTTGGCAAGCGGTGCGTTTTTAATGTTGTTCAGTATACTTTTCTCTTAAGTCATGATAAGATGGACAATGAAGCAAAAAATGTAATTCGTTTTCGATCTGATTGCAGAATGGACAGTTTTTAGAGTTGGGTTTGTATCTTTTATGGACATTTAAATCGCTTACTCCCAGCCGAAACTTGACAAAAATATTTCGAATCTCGGAATAGTAATATCATGTAGATATTTTTCAGGCTGCAGCAACGATTTAAACAAGCGGTAAGTAGAACATCTATCGCTGTTTGATAACTTATCATTCCATTCTTGTTTATAACAATCAGTCATACGTTGTTTCAATTCATGCGGAAAGTTTCTCGCAACCACCCCACCATTTAGCCAAACAAAAGAAAATCCAAATACATCTAGACAATGTTTTATAGAAAGCACCAATTCGTTTGCAAGCTAACATTTTCTATATTTTGTAGTAATCTCATTTTAACCATTTGTATGCTTGTTTCGGCAGCCTTGAGAGAGGTAAGTTTTGTAACTTCAACCAGTATCGCATTGCTCTCATTGTGCTGTCTATATACAAAGGATATCTACCCAGCTCTCCATATGTCATTGTGTTTGGGGTATTTGGAGACACATTCAATAAACGTTTACACGCAAACAGATGAGGTAATTCAATGCAATGGAAACGAGACAGACCCCAGATTTCTGCAGCATACAACAACATTGGATTCACTTGAGCATCAGACAATTTAAAAAAGACAGATCGATCTAAAGCCCCCAATCTCCACATCGTTTTCATGATCTGTACAACTTTTCCTTCAGCTCGTCCTGAGAATTCTTCGAGTGCAATGTCGTACGACAATTTTGTGGTCAGTGTAAATCCTAAGTATTTATAGTTTGTCAAGGAGCGTGAAACCTCTCACAAAGGGCATTAGACGCTTGGAGGAAAAGAGACGTTGTACGTAGTATACAAATAGGTAATAGGCCAATTAACCAGGGTACCTTACCCAGCGCACACGGCCGAACTGTGTGAAGGAGGCCGAAGTGGTCAGATGACAAACAACACTAGGAGAGAGTTCGAACCTGCCGGTGGCGAAAGGGGGGAGGGATGTAACCACTACGACCTCGGCGTTCCAAGTGAGCGCTAATGCTCGTCAGTGAGTTCTTTGTAACGTCAGTGAGAGCAGGGGTCTGGAGTTCGACCTGGGCGGTGGCGAAGGGTGGGGAGATTAAACAAATTTAAAATGGAAGCGAGGAATGGAGAGAGGATAAAGAGGAGCAAGACGATATCAGAGGACTGAGGAAAAGGAAAGGGTAGGAGCGGAGAGAGAGAGAGAGAGAGAGAGAGAGAGAGAGAGAGGAGGAGAATGAGGAAGAGGAGAGGGGGAGAGAGAGAGAGAGAAAGAGAGAGAGAGAGAGGGGTGATGGGGAGAAGGATAGAGAAAGAAAGCAATAAGGGGAAGGGAAGATATTGGGTCGGGGGGAGAGAGAGAGAGAGAGGGAGGAGGAGTGAGGAGAGAGAGAGAGAGATTAAAACAAATTGAAAGAGAAGCGAGAGAAACGGAGGAGGATAGAGAGAAAGAAGATACCAGAGGATGAAGGAACAGTGTATGAGCGGTGAGTGTTAGAGAGAGAGTGAGGAGAGAGAGAGATGAGAGGAGGAGAGAGAGGAGAGAGAGAGAGAGAGAGAGAGAGAAAGAGAGAGGAAAAGGGAGAGAGAGAGAGAGAGAGAGAGAGAGAGAGAGAGGAGAGAGAGAGAGAGAGAGAGAGATTAAACCAAATTGAAAGAGATGCGAGGAACAGGAGAGTGAAAAGAAGAGACAGAAGCATTCAGAGGACTTAAAGGAAAAAGTGTAGGGAGCGGGAGAGAGAGAGAGAGAAGAGAGAGAGACGGAGAGAGAGAGAGTGTGGGAGAGGAGAAGAGTTGAGAGAGCGAGGGGGTGATGGGGGAGGGAGATTGATAAAGAAAAGAATAGAGGGGAAGGGAATATATATGGGTCGGAAGAGAGAGAGAGAGTGAGAGACGAGAGAGTGAGAGAGGAGTGTGAGACGAGGAGTGATGAGAGAGAGAGATTACACAAAAAGAAGCAAGGTAATGTGAGTGAGGGAACGAAGAGAAAGAAGATATCAGAGGGTTCTGAAGGAGACAGAGAGTCAGAGACAGAGACAGAGAGAGGATGAGTGAGAGAGAGAGTGAGACGACAAGAGAGAGAGAGAGACAGATGAGAGAGAGAGAGATTAAAACAAATGAAAGAGAAGCGAGCAACGGGAGAGAGGAAGAAAAGAAAGAAGATACCAGAGGACTGAAGGCAACAGTTTAGGAAGCGGAGAGAGAGGAGAGAGAGAGAGAGAGAGAGAGAGAGAGTGCGCGAGAGAGAGGAGTGAGAGAGAGAGAGAGAGAGAGAGAGAGAGAGAGAGAGAGATTAAAACAAATTGAAAGAGAAGCGAGGAACAGGAGAGATGAAAGAAAGAAGAGACAGAAGATATCAGAGGGACTGAAGGAAACAGTTGTAGGAGCGGAGAGAGAGAGAGGGAGAGATGTGAGAGAGAGAGAGAGATAGTGAGAGGAGAGAGAGAGAGAGAGAGATGAGAGAGGGATAGAGTGAGAGAGAGGGGGGTGATGGTGGAGGGGGGATAGAGAAGAAAGAATAGAGGGGATGGGAATATTTGGGTCGGAAAGTGAGAGAGAGAGAGAGGAGAAGATGAGAGGGAGAGAGGAGAGAGGAGAGAGAGATGGTGAGAGAGATTAAACAAAAAAGAAAGCGAGTAGTAACGTGAGTGAGGAACGAAGAGAATGAAGATATCAGAGGTCTGAAGGAGGACAGACAGAGACAGGAGACAGATGAGAGAGAGAGGAGTGAGAGATGATGAGAGAGAGAGATGACGGAGGATGAAGATGAGAGAGAGGACAGAGAAACAGAGAGAGACATGATGAGAGAGAGAGACAGAGAGCGTGGATGAGAGAGAGAGAGAGAGAGAGAGGAGGAGAGAGAGAGAGAGTTTAAAACATTGAAGAAGAAGCGAGCAACGGAGAGTAGAGGGAAAGAAGATAAAGAAGATACCAGAGGACTGAAGGAAAGAGTGTTGGAGCGGAGGAGAGGAGTGAGAGAGAGGAGAGGAGAGAGAGATGGAGAGAGATGAGACGAGAGTACTCAAAGACTCAGACTAAAAGTTTAATTGCCAAGGCCACGACCCATCTGCAAGGAGGTCAATAATGAACAAAAGAGATTTCAAGTGAAAACTAGCGCACGTCACATCCACACACACAATATCATAGCCACGCTAACACAACGCGCACACACACACACACACACACACACACACACACACACACACCACACAACACACAACAACACCCACTTGTGAAGAATGGAAAAGAACAACGCAAATAAAAGAAAACATTTCCTGTGTTAGAGAGGCGGAAAAAAAGAAAAAAAAAAACGGAAAAGTCAACATTTCCCTCGCTAACAATGTTAATTTTTAGATTTTTGTGGTTCTCTTTTTTGCATTGCATGATAAAAAAATAACATGGAGCTACAGAGCGGGTTGCTTCTCTTTTCTCAATTCTGCAATAAAAAGTTAGCGGTGACTGATACACGTTTTTGAAGACGGGTTGAAATATATAATGAACAACATTAAAAAACGCACGTTTTGATTTGCCGATTTCCATTTGAAAAAAAAAATGTTGGATTTGGATTTGGTATATTAACACAATTTTAAGGGACACAGATTCTCACTGCCTCGGTTTCTCCGCGCTTTTGCCGACGTTCGTGTGACGCCACGTGCAACTCGCCAAAAAAAACTTTTCTAGCTCTGGAGGACCGAGACTGAACGTAGCACATCTGTTTTTTTGTCTCAAATGGTGAGTTTTGAAGTCATGCCGACTGGGGGAAAACGGTATCATTGTCATTCGACCAGGCGAAGTGGTCCGAAAACAATGCCGCGACTGTTTTATATGCAAGAACGCGAGCGTTCCATTGGAATGTTAATGGGTCGAATGTCATCGAGAGAGACATGACAGACAACTGAAACATGCAAGTACACCTCTACAATTGAGGCTCGCACAACGTTCGGCAGCACTGGTTCCACCACTGATCGGCGCCGAACGAACAGAGGCCGACCTCGTGTGTGGCTACCACTTCCAGCGCAAAGATCGATAATTCGACAGCTTCATCTTCGTATTCGATTCCTACTGCGCAGGAAACTGTGCCAGCGTGGTGAGTCGACGGGGTCCAGTGTCTGGGACAAACCGTTCGACGTCGATTGCAAAGTATCAGGCTCAGAATGCTAGGGGACGCCCTCATGTTGGCCCAGTCCTCAACCCGTAGACACCGTCAGGCAACCCTGCAGTGGGCCACCAGGCATCTGCCATTGAACGACGTCAGTGGAGAGCTCGTGCTGGTTCTCTGACGAATGTCGATTCGCGTTTATCTCATGCTGAGGGTGAATGAGAGTCTAGGAGGCGTGTCGGGGAACGCTACGCCAAATGCTGCGTGTTTGAAGCCAATAGTTGGGGGAGGGGGCAGTCTGATGGTTTGGGGGGCCATTCAGTCATGACTACGTTACACCTCTGTACTTTTGTGACAACCATGTGATGCCTAAAGTTCCAGCAGGTGCTGCAGAACCACTCGTCCCACTGTTTGTGCCAGGCACCCCGGAGCTGCTGTTCTTCCAGCATGATATTGCCGAACCCACAAACGCATGAGCCCACCGCTGCGTTTCTCCAGGCGAAACAACATTGCCGTGTTGCCATGGCCATCTAGTCCCCTGACTTGGATCCCTTTTTTGGAACCACGTCGGGGATGAGCTGGGGCGTCTTGTGGCCGTGGAAGAGTCCACACGATTCATCATTTGAGTGCGCGCTCTGACCGAGGTGTGGGAGGGACTGCCACAGGCGTTCTTGCTCAACTTGTCTACTCCATGAGCGAGGCGCTGCCATGCGTGGCATCGGGGTGGCAAATGGCGGTCACCCACTCGGTATTAGAGCTCGCGGACGGGACATGTCGGATGGTTTACTTTTTGACAGGGACCCTCGTGAAGTCATCCAGCTAATTTAAGTTGAAATTCGGCCATTCTTGTAAAAAAAGACATTTTGTTATTGAAAAATGGTCTGCGGAATCAAAGTTGCTTACTTTCATTAAAATAATTCTGTACTACCAACGTTGTCTGGGTCTTTTGGCAAGCGGTGCGTTTTTAATGTTGTTCAAGTATCTTTTCTCTTTAGTCATGATAAGATGGACAATGAAAGCAAAAAATGTAATTCGTTTTTCGATTGAGTGCAGAATGGACAGTTTTTTTTTTGAGTTGGGTTTGTATCTTTTATGGACATTAATAGCTTACTCCCAGCCGAAAACTTGACAATAATATTTCGAAATCTGGAATTGTAATATCATGTAGATATTTTTAATGGCTGCAGCAACGGATTTTAAACCATGCGGTAAGTAGAACATCTATCGCTGTTTTGATAACTTATCCATTCCATTTGTTTATAACAATCAGTCATACGTTGTTTCCAATTCATGCGGAAAGTTTCTCGCAACCACCCACATTTAGCCAATCAAAAGAAAATCCAAATACATATAGACAATGTTTTATAGAAAGCACCCTATTCGTTTGCAAGCTAACATATTTCTATTTTTTGTATTAATCTCATTTTTAACCATTTGGATGCTGGTTTCGGCAGCCTTGAGAGAGGTAAGTTTTGTAACTTCAAACCTGTTATCGCATTGCTTCATTGTGCTGTCTATATTACAAAGGATATCTACCAGCTCTCCATATGTTATTGAGTTTGGGGTATTTGGAGACAACATTCCAATATACGTTTACACGCCAAAACAGATGAGGAATTCAATGCAATGGAAACGAGACAGGGTCACCTTGATTTCTGCAGCATACAACAAACTTTGGATTCACTTGGAGCATCAGAACAATTTAAAAAAGACAGATCGATCTAAAGCCCCCATTCTCCACATCGTTTTCATGTGCTGTACACTTTTCCTTCCAGCTCGTCGTCCTGAGGAATTTTCGATGGGCAATGTCGTACGACAATTTTGTGGTCTGGTAAATCCATTAAGTATTGATAGTTTGTCAAGGGAGCGTGGGAAACCTTCTCACAAAAGGGCATTAGGGACGCTTGGAGGAAAAGAGAGTTGTACGTAGTTAGTATACAAATAGAGGTTATAGGGCCAATTAAACAGGGTTACCTTACCAGCGCACACGGACCCGACTGTGTGAAGGAGGCGAAAGTGGTCAGATGACAAACAACACCTAGGAGAGAGTTCGACCTGCCGGTGGCCGAAAGGGGGAGTGATGAACCACTTACGGACTCGGCGTTCCAAATGTGAGCAGCTAAATGCTCTCGCGGTCAGCTGAGGGTTCTTTGGTAAACAGTTCAGTGTGAAGAGCAGGGGTCTTGGAAGTTCGTCAGGATGGTGTTGCCGTGGGTCCACTGTGTTGGTTCTAGTGTCAGGCTGGCCTGAATGCGTGTGGAAGGTTGTTAGTAAGTAGCCCTCCTTAGATAAAATACTGTGATTGAGTAACCACCGAAAGTCGGCGGGAATTTTCGATGTCCATCTGGGGTAAGTGTGTGTTTGCTATCAATCTAGGGTAGGGGTGTGTGTAAATGCTGAGTGTGGAAGAATGTAGCCGATAGAGAATTCAGGGTTACTTGTGGAACTAGGGGTTTGAGAAGATCGTGGACAAAGGCCTGCCGGAGGGGAAATCCTTTGTTTCCCTCCTATATAAAATGAGGGAGATACAAGTGAGAGGAAATAACACCAGGAGGAGGAGCGAGAGATGGCAGAGGAGAGATGAGAGATGGAGGAGAGGAGTGAGCAGGACAGTGAAAGGGTCGAGAGAAGAGAAACGTGGTCGGGAGATAGAAGAGACAGCATAGTCTTAAGGTTGAAGACAAGCTGGAAGAGAGGAAATAAGTTTGAAGTCCAGAGGTGGGTGTAGACCAGACCAAAACTGGAAATTGAAACCCAGAGGTGGGTGAAAGAGACGAAAGTGGAAGAGTCGACGTCGAGATCCCAGAGACGACCACGAAGACCCAGTCCTGAAGCATGGAGCCAGTCAACCAGGGCATCACCATACGCAGTGCTGAAGAAGGGACGTGAAGAGACTTTCTTTCAAGGTAACTGTGGTTGTGGTCGTGAAAGCTGTGGTTTGTGTGTGTGAAAACTGGCACAGGTAAGAAGTCTTTTTATTATAACCCGGGATTAGGAAAAGTATTGGATCTTTTAATGTGTTGATTTATTCATTGTGTGTGATTGATTGTTCATGATTAATTATAAGTAGCATTAGAATTGTATTTCTTTTTCTCTGTCGAGTTAGGTGAGAAACGAATGGTGGACATCATTCCAGAGAGAGGTGTATGTTTGGTGGACTCATGAGTGTGCAATATGCGTGTATGAGTGCAAAGATAACCTTGGTTGTGTTAAGCCTGACTAATATTACATCAACTTAGTGCACTTAGCAATACCATCCACGATTTCCCTGTCCTGGGACAAAGTGGTCGAGCCTGCCAGGAATTGCTTGGCCCAAATTAGTTTCAGGAGGGTTACAAAGTTTAGTTCTAGAGTAGTACTGGGGCGAAGCGTCCACTAAAGGCAATTTTATTAGCTCTTCTATTATTTCCTTGAGTTTTTGGTGTTGAGTATTGACTTGTGTGTAGGGTGGTTGTATTATCATAGGTCGTCAGAGAGTAACGAAGAACGAGGTTTCAGTCTTAATTCTCCAGAAGCTGTGGTTTAAAGATTAAGCCTCCTTTGTGTTAGGAACTACTTACCTTTGGTTTGGTGTACTCGTAACGGTTTAGTAGATAAACTGTTGTACCACTTTTACCGGGTTTTATAAGCGTAAACTGTTTTAGTGGTTGCTAAACATATAGAAAAGAAATGGTGAAGAAAGTTTTACCCCCATAGAGAATACTAGTCTGTTTGGGGGAAAGAGATGGGATATAAGGAGATGAACTGCGTAGTTTCATTGAATAATCAGGCAGGAGAGGGGTCTGAGAAGAGATGAAAGGATCTGCAATAGAAGGAAATTTGAAAAGGAACAGTTAGGCAACAGCCAAGACAATGCAGATGGAAAGAGAGTGGGCTTATAGAGCAGCATGCAGAGAGTGCAGCTGCCAGAGCAAGAGCAGATGCAGAGAGTGCAGCTGCAGTGCAGCGGGAGGGCAGAGCAGAAGCGGGAATCTAGTTTTAGCCAAAACAAATTGAGTTGGGAAAGAATAAAATCTGATAATCGTAGTGAAATCGACACCAGTTCTGGTCAGTAGGGCCGCAGACTAAAGTTGCGCACCTGGACCTAAACTCCCACTGTTCAGGAGACGAAACTGATGCGATCGTTGCCTTATCAGTTCGCGTTTGATCGTTGCCGAGCACGAGGGCTGCGGCCCGAAGATGACTGGGCAATAAACCTGGTCTGCTTGTTGAACAGGTCGTGCGTTACACACAGTTTCCCCCTTACCCAAAGGTGATCAGAGAGATTTTGACAAGGTGGAAACAAGCGGTGCTAAAGGCATATGATTTGACTGAAGAAGGTTTTAGGCGTAATGTTTCGCAGGGCGAGATCGAACAGGGTGAGATACACACAGTTCGGTGTTAGACTGGACACTATTTCAAAAATGGTAGATCTTAGAGGAGTAGCAGTGATTTGAAGGCCTCAAGTCACTGGTGATGTAGGAACAGATACTTGATGGTTGAGGGACGGGCCTTACCATCCACATTAAGGAAAATGAGTGCAACACAATTGCTGAGGTCTTACAGACGCAGGAGACTTACCGGGAAGCGAGGCGTGATTTGCATCTAGGATAAAGAGGAAAGACTGGGAAGCATTTTTCAGTGGATAGCAGGCCCAGCTCATTGCCTCACGCAAGAGCCAGCAGTACACACCCGTAGGCCACAGCGTCACGTGTGGCAAAATGGTGTGAAAAAACAATAGCCACGTGGCTAGGAATGAGCTACCCTGTTTTTCTGTGCAGTAAGACAGGGACGTGGTAGGGATTGTATATTAAGTCCAGTCGGCAGCAGCAATGAGTTCAGGCCAAGTGAGAGACAGGTAGAAAAGTGATGGAAAGATGACCTGTGTTATTTTGTTGGATTATGCTGTGTGTTCACAGATTCAGGCGATAACATGGATGTGCACAAAGGCAGAGTGGGGACAATGTGGTTAATGTCTATGAGACTCTGGGTTGCACTGGCATAATGGTGAAGGTGTCCCTGGTTAAGTTAAGATGGACAATTCAAGGTAAAACAGTAGGAGTAGACAAATAGATTGGAAACAGTAGCAGAATTCAAAACGGCACTGGTGTTCATTGATACACCATTCTATAGTGGAAGTGTAATAGGGCTTTGGCTGTTCCGAAGCCGCCGTATGATTTGCGTAATCGGAAACATCCAGGAGCACGTGGGTACGGAGACCCAGGACCAGGATTTCTGTGTTGAATCAGGGAAAAAGGAATTCACGTGAGGAAATACGCATCAGCAGTCAAACACTCCAGAAAGATTGGAGCGTGTCCAGTGAGACCTACCGCACTCACTTTGGGGCAGGGGAATCAAAAGGGCGATTACTCTCTCAGAAAAACTGACTGGTTTTGCTCACAGTGGGCAGAAGAAAAAGGTTTTAAATGAGGGCCACAATCGGGTTTGAGATAAAGGATGGGGTATTGTACCGAACTTTCTCTTCCCCCCCAAACTGAGTTCGGGGAAGACAAAAAGACAGATCGTTGTGCCTACGAAGCGCAGAAAGGCGGTGTGATTGTTAGAAAAACATGTGACCGTCAGCCTGGGCCATCTCGGTAAGAAGGCTCTAACAAAAGGCAGTTGACGAAGAGTACTACTGGCCCGGTTATCTTGGGGATATCAGCGTTTTCTAGTGCGCATTGACAACACATTGTCGCGCGGTATACGACAAACGTGGGTTAGAGAGTGAAGAAAGAGTTGACGGGACGTCGGCCAAAATTAAAATGGTGGGCGATAAGCCGGGCACTGTAAAATATGTAGTGGGTTGCTTGGTTCTTGGTGCAGTGTCGGTATGCGTGACGTGGCTGGTGCGGGCCACGGTGTATGATGAGTAGGAAAGGGAGAGAATTTCCTGTAGAAATAGAAACATAATGGTTATATGGCCATCCCCCCCCCCCCCCCCCCACCCACGCACCTCTCGCCAGCTGGTGGAGTTCCAGATTTATGATGATATTTGCTTGGATAGTGTGTATGTATGCAGTTTTTTCTCTAATTTTTGTTGCCAAGACTCATCTTGCGTGCGTTCTCTGGTTGTAAGTAGGCTTATGACGAGGCCGTTATTAGCAACTGGTTTTAAATGGAAAATTATGTGAGTTTCATTCTCCTTGATGTTGAGTTTAGCCAATGCAGGGCATTGTCTTCGAGTGGGGGGGGAAATTGTCAAGGAGCGTGAAAACTATCACAAAGGGCATTAGACGCTGGACGGAAAAGAGAAGTTGTAGTAGTATACAAATAGGTAATAGGCCAATTAACCAGGGTAACTTACCCCAGCGCACACGGCGAACTGTGTGAAGGAGGCCGAAGTGGTCAGATTGACAAAACAACACCTAGGAGAGAGTTCGAAACCTGCGGTGGCGAAGGGGGGGAGGGATGTACCACTACGGACCTACGGAGGTTCCAAGTGTGCGTAAATGCTCGGTCAGCTGAGGTTCTTTTGGTATAACAGTCAGTGAAGAGCAAGGGGTCTTGGAGTCGTTCGGATGGTGTAGCCCGTGGGTCACTGTGTTGGTTCTATTGTCAGGCTGGCTGAATGAGAGTGGAGGTTGTAGTAGCCCTCCTTAAGATAATTACTGTGTTGGAGTAACCACCGAAGTCGGCGGGGGGAATTTTTCGATGTCCATATTGGGCTAAGTGTGTGTTCTGCTAATCAATTAGGTTAGGGGTGTGTGTAAATGCTGATGTGTGGAAGAATGTAGCGATTGGCAGATTCAGGGGTACTTGTGAACTGGGGTTTGAGAAGCAGGCATGGACAAGGCCTGGCCCGGAGGAGGAATCCTTTGTTTCCCTCCCTATAGAAATTGAGGGGAGAACTCGTAGAGAGCGGAAATTACCAGGAGAGAGAGTGAGAGAAGGCAGAGGAAGAGAGAGAGTGATGAGAGGAGAGGAGTGAGCAGGATCAGAGAAAGGGTTCGAGAGAAACGTGGTCTGGGAGATAGAAGAGACTGGCAAAAAGTCTTAAGGGTGAAGACAAAGTGGAAGAGAAGGAAACTAAGTTTGAAGTCCAGAGGTGGGTGAAGACAGGACAAACTGAAAATTGAAACCAGAGGTGGGGTGAAAGAGACTAGAAGAAGAGTTCGGTCGAGGATCCCTGAGGGACGACCACGAAGACCCAGTCCTGAAGCCTGGAGACAGTCAACCAGAGAATTCACCATCAAAGCAGTGCTGAAGATGATGTGAAGAGACTTTTTTCAAGAACTGTGGTGTGGTGTGGAAAGCGTGGTTGTGTGTGTGAAAACCTGGCCGGTAAGAAGTCATTTTATATAAACCCGGGATTAGTAAGTATTGATCTTTAAAGGATGTTGATATTTATTCATTGGTGTGATTGATTTGTTAATGATTAATTATAAAGTAGCAATAGGAAAATGTATTCTTGTTCTCCAGTCGTGTTAGGAGAGAAACGGAATGCGTGACAATCCCATTCCCCAGAGAGAGGTGAAAGTTTGGTAGACACATGAGTGTGCATATGCGTTGTAGAGTGCAAAAAGATAACCTTGGTGTGTTAAGCCTGACTTTAATACATCAACTTAGTGCACTTAAGCAATACCATCACGATTTCCCCCGTCCTGGACATAGTTGTTTACTATTTCGATTTTTTTTCCTGAAGTTAAAACCATTTTTCTGACTTGTGCTAGACACCCGCCCCTTCCTAAAAAACCATTACTTTTCGTCTTGTTCAAAGTTCACTTTGGCCCTTAAAGAAGTGAAGCCCTTTTTCAGGATTTATTTATCTGGTTTTTTGAAAGCCCAAACGTGGAGATGTCGAGAACAAGCAGATAATCATCGGCAAAACAACAGCCTAAAATATCTTCCTGTAAGCCTGGTAGAAGTTGGAATCCATGCTTTTCCATTTTGTGTCATGTTCGGCAACTTCAGTGATCAGCAGGGAGAAAATCAGGGGAGACAACATGCTACCCTTGTTTCTCCTGCCGGACAGTCAAAAAAATCAGAGACTTCATTGCCCCAAAACGCACACACGACTGCACCGAAGCGTAAAATACCTTGTGCATAACGTAGCATTTTGGCAGGAGGCTTTAATCTTGTTATGAACAAGCCAAAGGCATTCCCTATCCGACTGATTCGAAAGCTTTATATAATCAATTAAAACACGACATTCACTTTACATTTTCCCTTTACTGAAAACCGTTTTTTATTATAGATACTGAGTAAAAATATTGGTCAATCGTTTCTTACTTTTTACGGAATCCAGCTTGTTCTTCGTTAATGTGGTGTTCCTTTTCTGCCATGTGTATAAAACGTTTATTAAAATTGAAGTAACAGAGGACTTTACTAATAATACTTAATAATGAAAATACACGATAATTTTCAGGGTTATTTGCATCTCCTTTTTTAAACAATGGGGACTCTAACTGATCGCGGACCACTCATCTGATAAACGCCTTGATCAAAGAGGTTTTTATAAGGGGGTTATCAATTTTCTGACTATTTTCAAAAATTCACCAGGTATTTCATCGCATTACAGCAGCTTTACAGTTTTTATTTTACGAATTGCATATTTAAATCTTCCTTAGTTATTTCTTCGTCTAATTCTGGAACATGAATGGAATTATCTTCTTCATTTACTGTAGGCGTTGTGTC
>JAFLJL010016901.1:0-7500 GCA_018398815.1 Conus ventricosus
TAAAAAGACTGATAACAAGAAAAAAGAGGAAGAAGAAGAAGAAAAAGAAGAAGAAGAAGAACGATAATTATGATATTAACAACAACAACAACGCTGATGATAGTGATCATGATAATAACAACAACAATAATTATTATAGTAATAATCGTAATGATAATTTTTGTTATTATTAAAATTATTGTTGTTATTATTATTATTGTTACCATTATTATTGTCATTATATTATTATTATTATTATTATTATTATTATTATTATTATTATTATTATTATTTTTATTATATAAAGTAATAATGATTATAGCAAAACAACATCGACGACAGACAACAACAACAAAAGTCAACTACGAACAAGCCAACGAAACAAAAGGAAAGGAACTCCAAATGCTTAATGAAAAAAAAGCAATTAAATGAAAATGTCATTAATTAAATTGTTAGTTCTATATAGTGTGTCTAAACTAAATAGCAATGGCGCAATATAATTTCAATTTAAAAACGATATATTCGACAATTTCTACCTTTTGTGTCCCCGTCCTTCCGTCCTCTATCATATGCATTCCCCACTTGGCAAGCATTTTGGCCTACTTGTTCGGGTAAACACCCAGACAAAAATCGAAGAGCCTGTACACCCTACCCCTCCATCCCTCTTCCCAGGCCTCCCAAGACTCTCATCTGACACTCCGCCCAATTTCAAATCTGACACTCAGTGGTTGAGAGTTCCAAAGGCCTGGGAGAGTGTCTTCAACAAGCGCCGGCCCCATGTGAAAATGACCTATCAATCACACATTGTGCCAAGACAGAACTCGGCCAGGGAGCCGCTAGGGGAATTTGTGTACAAATTGGCCAAGCTGTTGTGTTGCGTTGCGTTGCGTTGCGTTGCGTGGTGCTGTGTTGTGCTATACTGTTTTGTCGTGTCGTGTCGCATTGCATCACGTCATGTCACGTGCGTCACGTCACATCGTGTCACTTAGTGCTGTGATGTGTCGTCGTGTCGTGCTGTGTCTGATGCGTCTATATATTATATATATATATATATATATATATATATACATATATATATATATAACAGTTTAAAATAGGATTTATATATATATATATTTTATATATATATATTATATTATATATATATATATATATAATATATATTGAATTGTAAACAAAGCTTGCTCTTATGTCTTAGATTGACGAAATAGGGGGGAGAGAAGCATTCATATCTGCAGTAGTAGTTAATACTGCCTAACTAACAGTATGTGCTCAAGTGGGTGGATGGGGGAAAAATAAAATAAATGCTTCTCAAGATGAGCCTTCAGCAAGCTTATAATCTTCAATAGGGAGGAAACTCACTAACACATAACTCCTGCTCATATACCGATATTTCGAAACCTGGTTGTTTCTCTTCAGTGACCGCGGAAAGTGGTAATTTGACTCCTCTGCCTTTTCGGTTTTAAGAAGAATGCTATCCCAGAAAAGGCTGGTGTGCAATACCGTAGTATGTTTTATCGAGTTTTCAAAAAACCAACCAAAGGTGCCACCTAAGAAGCAAAGAAAATCATGAAAGAGCAAAACAAGCTACATTTTCTTTTGAAAAGTAGACACATATATAAAAAGATAATCTCTTAAGACACCAGTGCTGAGGGCCAGTCTTGGAATGAATCCGCAAGGGACTAAATTACCAAAATAATAAATTCAAGGAAAAGTACCGAGCACATTCAGCAACTTACAGAGCAGCTTGGTGTATGCAATGACTGCAAGAAATATTGAATTGTAAAAAAGTTGCTCTTATGTCTTAGATTGAAAAATAGGGTGGAGAGACTATTCATATCTGCAGTAGTAGTTAATACTGCCTAACTACAGTATGTGCTCAGTGGGTGTGTGGGGAAAATTTAAAAAATAATGCTTCTCAAGATGAGCCTTCAGCAAGCTTATAATTCTCCAATAGGGAGGAATCACTAAACATGACTCCTGCTCTATACCGATATTTCGAAACCTGGTTGTTTCTTCAGTTGACCGCGTGAAAGTGGTAATTTGATCCTCTGCCTTTTCGGTTTTTAAGAAGAATGCTATCCCAGAAAGGCTGGTGTGCAGAATACCGTAGTATGTTTGTTGAGTTTTTCAAAAAACCAACCAAAGGTTGCCACCTAAGAAGAAATCGAAAATCATGAAAGAGTCAAAACAAGCTACATTTTCATGCAGACTCACACTGACACACAGAGACTCACACAGACACACTCACACACACTGCGCGTGCGCGGCCCACACACTACACACACAGGCATAGAGAATTATATATATATATATTATATATATATATATATAATATATATATATACTATTATATATTGTGATGTGTGTTGTTGTGTGTGTGTTGTGTGTGTGTGTGTGTGTGTGTGTTGTGTTTGTGTGTGTGTACAATAAACTAATAAATTCCAAGGATAAGTAGCCGAGCACCATTCCAGCAACTTACAGAGCAGCTTGGTGTTGCAATGACTGCAAGAAATATTCAATTATAAACAAAGCTTGCTCTTATGTCTTAGATTGAAGAAAAGATGGAGATAAGCATTCACATCTGCAGCAGTAGATAATACTGCTAACAGTATGTGCTTGATGAATGTTTTTATGGTATTCTTTTTATGTTTTTTCTTTTCACAAATGTGTTTTTTGTTTCTTAGTGGCACTTTTTGGTTGTTTTTTTTCTTTTTTTATAACAAACTACACAATACACACAGCATTTTCCTAGTGGATAGCATTCTTCTTAAAGCCGAAAAGGAGGGAAAAATTACCACTTTCCGCGGTCACTGAGGAGAAACAATCAGGTTTCAAAATACCGGTATCCAGGAGTGATATGTTAGTGAGTTTACTTCCCATTGGAGATTGTCTCCGCCTTGAAGACTATAAGCTTGTTGTAGGCTCATTTTGAGAAGCATTTATTATTTCCCATTCACCCACTAGTTAGGAGATTTATCTACCGCTGCAGATATAAATGCGTATCTCCCTCTGTTTCTTCAATCTAAGACATAATAGCTAGCTTTGTTTGTAATTGTGTGTGTATATATATATATATATATATATATATATATATATATATATATATATATATATATATATGTGTGTGTGTGTGTGTGCGAATCTCTCTCTCTCTCTCTCTCTCTCTCTCTCTCTCTCTCTCTCTTTCTTATATATTATATATATATATTATAATATATATATATAGAGAGAGAGAGGAGAGAGAGGAGAGAGAGAGAGAGAGAGAGAGAGGTGTGTGTGTGTGCATAGAGTGAGGTAGCCGAGGCGGAGAAGTGATGGGGTTAGAAACATGACGCGGGTTGAAACGTAATTGGTGTGGAAAGAGGCTGGCTGGAAAATGGCTTCATGGAAATGTAGGGGGTTGCAGAGAAGTGACCAAGGTAAGAAGATGGCTTGGATATAAATGTGTCCGGTGCTGAAGGGGGTGCGATGGAATGGAAATTGGCGCAGAGATAAGCACACACACACACACACACACACACACACACACACACACACACACACACCACACACACACACACACACACACACACACACACACAGACGCACGCACGCAGGCACGCACACACACACACACGTAAATGGAGTGGAAATAAAACACACCACACAACACACACGCACGCGCGCGCATGCACCTCACACACACACACACCACACACACACACACACACACACACACACACACACACACACACACACACACACACCACACACACACAACACAAACACACACACACACCACACACACACACACACAGACATTTACATGCAGACTCACACTGACACACAGAGACTCGCACAGACACACACACACACACACACACACACACACACACACACACACACACACACACACACACACACACAACACACACACACACACACACACAACACACACACACAGGCATAGACATTCCACGCACGCACGCACGCACTCTCACTCACTCACACACACACAGACACATTCTCTCTCTTCTCTCTCTCTCTCTCTCTCTCTCTCTCTCTCTCTCCTCTCTCTCTCTCTCTCTCTTTCTCTCTCTCTCTCTCACTGTCTGTGTTTAAAACGGAAGCAGGAGAAATTCAAAGAAAACAATTAACAATCTTACAAAACTCCCACTCTACCATCGGAAATTAGAAAGAAAAAAACAAGAACATGTCACACAATCAGTGTGTGCTTCTCCGTTTGTGTGCGTGTGTGTGGAGTTGTTTTCGTTGAGGACAATTTTTGACAGACCTGCATTGAATTAAGCAACCGCCATGATTACAATTGCGACAGACAGACGAAAGGAGCTGACAACAAGCGAGAGACATTGTCTTCCAGTATTTACGGCCCCGGGCACTTTCATCAGAGAAAGGACAATCCCTTCATTTTTCCACAGGAAAATGATTAGATTAACGAGGACACAGAATCGTCAATTTTCCAACCCCATTTCATACAAAGAAAAAAGTTATGCGTTTGAATTTCATCCGTTTCTTGGGGCAAAATGAGATGCGAAAACGCGCACACACACACATACGCGCGCGCGCGCGCACACAACACACACACACACACACACACACAACACACACACACACACAACACACACACACACACACACACACACACATACATACACACACACACTCACACACAAACACCCCAACACACACACACACACACAACACACACACACACACCACAACACACACACACACACACCCACACACACCCCACACCACACACACACACACACACACACACCACACACACACCACAGACGACACACACAGACGGACACACACACACACACACACACACACACACACACACACACACACACACACCACACACCACACACACACACACACACACACACACACACACACACGCACGCACACACACACACACACACACACACACACACACACACGTACGTACGCACGCACGCACGCACATACACACACACGCACACACACACACACACACACACACGTACGTACGCACGCACGCACGCACATACACACACAGACACACAGACACACACACAGACACACAGACACACAGACACACACCACACACACACACACACGACACACCACCACGACACACACACACACACACACCACACCACACACACACACACACACACACACACACACACACACACACCACACCACACACACACACCCCACACGCAACGCACACACACACTCAGCGACACCACACACACACACACACACACACACACCACACACACACACACACACACACACACACACACACTCACACACACCACACACACACAGCGACACACACTCACTCACGCGCGCATCGATGATGATTGTTTATATCATGCAATCTGGTACGTGTATTTAAAGGGCAGTACGCAACAGAGTCGCTGAATCCTCGGGTGTCATGCTCATATATTTCAAATGTCTTCTGGTTAAAGTTTTATAAAGAAGAGATGAGTGTGAGCAGATAGAAAACTGAGCTCGTTAAATCACAGTTGCAAGCACCGAACAAAAGCAGTCAGTCCATCAATCATAAAAAGTATCATCAGTTAGGAAAGTGACAGGAGAGAGTACGTTACGGACGCAGAACTTCAAGGAGATATTCTTTACATTTCAATTCATTTCTCTTGCTCCTTACTCTCTACGTAGCCTACATCCATGCAGTTCACATGTTTGAACGTACTAACCGTCCGTACAAAGCAAGGTTTTCAGGGCAGAAAGTCGTCTGATAGGAAAGATGGTTGGGGAGGAAAGATGAGGTGTTGGGTATATGGAAGAAAAACTCAGGAAGGAGACTATGAAATTATTTGAAAAGTATTTTCATTCCTTGAAGGAAATAACCAGTGCCTCTCCCCTTGATAGCCAGAAAACAAACAACAACAACAACAAAACAGCAACCAAACACAAAACAATGACTAATGTCCTCTCTTAAGACGACTAACGAAAATCGATGCTAAAACTATAAGAAAATGACCAATGCCCACCTCCTTGAAGACAGGGGAAAAAGACTGAAACTAGCTTAAAGGAAATGACCGATGCTCATCCTTTTAACAATAGAAAAGAAAAAAACATCAGAAGTATGCTAAAGAAAATGACAGCCTCCTTCCGTCTTGATGATTATAATTATGAAAGGCAAACTAACCGAAAGGTCATTCTTTCAACGACAAATGAAATTAGAAACAAGAAAAGGAACTGGCCAATGCCTGTACTCTTCAAATAAGAAAAAAAAAAGAAAAAAAAAAATAAAGTAAAGGAAATGACCGATATCCACTTTAGTCACAAAAGGAAAATTTAAAACAAAATGCTACCCCCCCCCCATCCCACCCCCGTCCCTACCCCTTACCCACCCCCCCCCCCCCCCCCCCCCCCCTTTTTATGCAAAAGAGAAATACAATTAGAAATAAACTGGAAAAAAAGAAGCCTAAAGGAAACCAAAACAAAATTCGCCAGCATTGCATCCAGACTGGCATAACATCTGCTCCCTTTCGACGTCAGCATGACACCAGTGTTTGTGTCGAATGAGACTTGGGCAACTCTGCGAGGAGGCAATCAGCCTGTCTCATTACAACAGCAGCCGGCAGGAAGATGAGAGTCAAATGTGTGTTAGAAGCTCATCAGCTCCCACTCATTATCTTCACCCTGCGCTGGCCAGAGCTAGAACCCTGACTGCAGCTGTTGTCGTTATCGTCGTCGCCGTCGTCGTTGATGTTGTTGTTGTTGTTGTTGTGTTGTTGTTGTTGTTGTAATTTTTGTGTTGTTGTTGTTGTGTCGTCGTCGTCGTCGTCATCGTTGTTATCGTTGTTGGTGTTATGACAGAAATAAAACCCAGGATGGATGAAGATGCAGAATTCTACAGCTGTAAAAGAAAGTCGTAGAATACCTCTGGATGCGAAATTATTCTGCTTACTCATGCAGACGTATGTCCCCCCCCCCCCCCCAAAAAAAAAGTAAAAGATAAAATAGCAAATAAATAAACACAACAAACACCCTAATGACGACGACGACGACGACGACGACGACGACGACGACGACGACGACGACGAAGAAGAAGAAGAAGAGAGAAGAAGAAGAAGAAGAAGAAGAAGAAGAAGAAGAAGAAGAAGAAGAAGAAGAAGAAGAAGGAAGAGAAGAAGAAGAAGAAGAGG
Organism: Conus ventricosus; assembly: GCA_018398815.1. Lineage (NCBI taxonomy): Eukaryota > Metazoa > Mollusca > Gastropoda > Neogastropoda > Conidae > Conus > Conus ventricosus. Next base: position 7,158 of record JAFLJL010016901.1, read on the forward strand.
AAGAAACTAGGAATGGATGCGAGGATAAAAATCATAGTAATGATAATGCTCTATTAAAAAAGCAAACAAAGAGAAAAACAAATCAAGTGTGTACCATGTGAGCCTAATACATCAAAGTCATTCTTAACCCTGCCTAGCTTGGCCAGCAGACTGTCAGTGTTGGTCCGGCACGTCCCTCAATATCGATTCATGACACACAAATGTGCTGACTTAATTTGTTTCGATCACATAGTCAACGCTTTTTCTAGCATGAAACAATCAAACGAATACTGAAGTTTGGTTTCGTTCTTACTTCTTTTTTCTTTGTCTTTTCATTTCTTCCCTTTTTCTTTCTTTTTCTACT
>JAFLJL010016901.1:12500-17500 GCA_018398815.1 Conus ventricosus
GCCCTACATATCCCACGCATGCATACATTCACGTACATTCATCTCATGCAAAGTTAAGCTTCTTTATAAAAAATAGAGAAATCATATCACAATGGTAAAAAAATGACCCAACATAGACTTCTGTCTAGACACTCCTTCATGAAGCTTGTGTGGGAGGAGAATGGCAACATGGCACAGAATCAGTGTGCTGAACTGACACAACTCGGACAGCTCTCTCTCTACCTAACTTCTCAGCCCGTCTCGTTACTGATGCAGCTGTAGATGAGTATCAACCTCGTAGAACCTCGCATCGCATAATTATCTCCAGGTTGGCGCTCGCTGGCACTCCCGTGGGATCGAGTGAAAATTCCTTTGACGTTTTACAAGAGAGAGAGAGAGAGAGGAGAGAGAGAGAGAGAGAGAGAGAGAGAGAGAGAGAGAGAGAGAGAGAGAGGAGAGAGGAGAGAGAGAGGGAGAGAGAGAGAGAGAACTCAGAACTCAGAACTCAGATGGTTTACTTCATATAAAGGCCATTGCATTGCCCCTTATGAAGGGGGTATGGAGAAAGTAACAACAATGTATGAACATTACATAACACATCAAAGACTGGATGAAATTCTCATTCACGAAGTCATAACTGATCGAAATTGAAATGCCTTGAACAAGTAATTGAGAAATTTCTGACTACACTTTTATTTTGAGATGCCATAAGCAGACTTAACCGAAATTGACAAGGATCCCTGAAAAACTTAACTGGTATATATTGCGCTCATAGACATAGATAACTTGCAGCAGCATAAAACAAAATGCAACTCGTCTTCTTTTCCATCATTGCAAAGTGGACAAGTCAGATCCATTCCAGCATGTTTACAGTAGCGATACCTGTGCTGTGCAATATCTGAAATTCCAAGTCGAAATTTGGTCATAATTAACTTCAAGTGTTTGCCTAAATCCATTTGCAGATAACGTTTGACATCGTGAACTGTACAAAATGTCCGATACATGGTAAATCTATCGCTATTTTTGACGTGAGCGTCCCATTCTTGCCACCTGCACGCAATCAATCTTTCTTTAAATTCACAAAGAAATAATCTATCATTCTGCACACCTTGGTTCATCCAAACATAACCAAATCCAAATTTGTATAACTGACTATGGATATTTGACACCCAGTTTCTTTTATCTCTTACATCTAGGTCATATAACATCACATAAGCTTTCCGTGGTAATCTATAATCATTCATTTCAGTTAATTTTAACCAGTATCGAATACAGCTTAATACAGAATTTATGTAAATAGGATATCTATTGGTCTCTCCATAGACAAGGTCATTGGGTGTTCGCATTTCGACTCCTAAAAAATTCTTTAAGGCTAAAAGATGTACTTTTTCGCATTGACGGGTTGCAACGTCTAGTCCCCAAAGTTCTGCACCGTACTGAGCAATGGGCTGAACCTGGGAATCAAATCACTTCAACAACAAATCTAAACTAGAATTCTTCAAAACATGAAGTTTTCTCATAATACAAAGCAGAGCTTTCTTTGCTTTACTTACCAGGTCATTGAGAGAGAGAGAGAGAGGAGAGAGAGAGAGAGAGAGAGAGAGAGAGAGAGAGAGAGAGAGAGAGAGAGAGAGAGAGAGAGAGAGAGTTTCAGTATTCCTTGGGCGCTATATCAGAATTCCTTGTGCGCTGTATCAGTATTCCTTGTGCGCTGTATCAGTATTCCTTGTGCGCTGTATCAGTATTCCTTGTGCGCTGTATCAGTATTCCTCGTGCGCTGTATCAGTATTCCTTGTGCACTGTATCAGTATTCCTTGTGCGCTGTATCAGTATTGCTTGTGCGCTGTATCAGTATTCCTTGCGCGATGTATCAGTATTCCTTGTGCGCTGTATCAGTATTCCTTGCGCGATGTATCAGTATTCCCTTTGGGTCGCTGTATCAGTATTCCTTGCACGCTGTATCATATTCCTTGCGTGCTGTATCAGAATTCCTTGCGCGCTGTATTAATATTCCTTGCGTGCTGTATCAGAATTCCTTGCGTGCTGTATTAATATTCCTTGCACGCTGTATCAGAATTCCTTGCGCGCTGTATCAGTATTCCTTGCGTGCTGTGTCAGTATTCCTTGCGTGCTGTATTAATATTCCTTGTGCGCTGTATCAGTATACCTTGTGGCGCAGTATCAGATTCATTGCGTGCTGTATTAATATTCCTTGTGCGCTGTATTATTATTCCTTGCACGCTGTATCAGAATTCCTTGCGTGCTGTATTAATATTCCTGTGCGCTGTATCAGAATTCTTGCGTGCTGTATTAATATTCCTTATGTGCTGTATCAGTAATCCTTGCGTGCTGCATCTTATTCCTTGCGTGCTGTATCAGTATCCGTGCGTGCTGTATCAGTATTCCTTGCGTGCTCTATCAGTATTCCTTGGTGCGTATTAATATTCATTGTGTGCTGTATCAGTATTCCTTGTGCGCTGCATCAGTATCCCTTGCGTGCTGTATTAATATTCCTTGTGCGCTGTATCAGTATTCCTTGCGTGCTGTATTAATATTCCTTGTGCGCTGTATCAGTTTTCCCTTGCGTTGCTGTATTAATATTCCTTGTGCGCTGTATCAGTATTCCTTGCGTGCTGTATTAATATTCCTGTGCGCTGTATCAGTATTCCTTGCACACAGTATCATTATTCCTTGCACGCTGTATCAGTATTCCTTGCACACAGTATCAGTATTCCTTGCACACAGTATCAGTATTCCTTGCACACAGTATCAGTATTCCGTGCACGCTGTATCAGTATTCCTTGCACGCTGTATCAGTATTCCTTGCGCGCTGTATTAGCATTTCTTGCACGCTGTATCAGTATTCCTTGCATGCTGTATTAATACTCCTTGCACGCTGTATCAGTATTCCTTGCAAGCTGTATTGGTATTCCTTGCATACTGTATCCGAATTTCTTGCGCACTGTATCCGAATTTCTTGCGGTTTCCAGTTTCAGTTTTAGTTTCATCAAGGAGGCGTCACTGCATGTGGACTAATCCATATAAGCTACACTACATTCGCTAAGTTTTGAGACCACACTCCACATGATTTTTTTTGTTGCGCACTCTATCAGTATTCCTTGTGCAGAGTATAAGTGTTTCTTGCGTGCTGCGTTAGTATACATTGCGCACTGTATAAGAATACCTTGCTCACATTATCAGCATTCTTTGCGCACAGTAACAGTATTCTTTGTGCAAAGTATCAGTTTTCCCCTGCGCGTTGAAATTAGCATTCCCTGCACATTTTATTAGCATTCCCGGCACACTGTATGACCAATCCCTGCTCGCCGTATCAATATTCCCTGCTCTCCGTAGCGCTATTCTCTGCTTGCTATATCACTATCCCTGCTCATCATAGCACTATTCCCTCCTCTCCGTAGCCTGTGCCCTGCTCGCTATATCACTATTCCCTGCTCGCTATATCACTATTCCCTGCTCACTATAGCACTATTCCGTACTCCCTATATCACTATTCCCTGCTCGCTATATCACTATTCCGTACTCGCTATGTCACTATTCCCTGCTCGCTGTATCACTATTCCCTGCTTGCTACATCACTATTCCGTACTCGCTGTATCACTATCCCTTGCTCGCTGTATCACTATTCCCTGCTCGCTACATCACTATTCCGTACTCACTATATCACTATTCCCTGCTCACCATAGCACAACCCTGCTCGCTATATCACTGTTCCTTGCGCGCCGTATCACTATTCCCTGCGCGCCGTATCACTATTCCCTGCTTGCTATATCACTATTCCCTGCGCGCTATATCACTATTCCCTGCTCGCTATATCACTATTCCCTACGCGCCGTATCACTATTCCATGCGCGCCGTATCACTATTCCCTGCTCGCCATATCACTATTTCCTGCGCGCTATATCACTATTCCCTTCGCGCTATATCACTATTCCCTGCGCGCCGTATCACTATTCCCTCCGCGCCGCATCACTATTCCCTGCTCGCTACATCACTATTCCCTGTTCGCGGTATCACTATTCCCTGCGCGCCGTATCACTATTCCCTGGGCGCCGTATCATTATTCCCTGCTCGCCGTATCACCATTCCCTGCTCGCCGTATCACTATTCCATGTGCGCCGTATCACTATTCCCTGCTCGCTGTATCACTATTCCCTGCTCGCTGTATCACTATTCCCTGCTCGCCGTATCACTATTCCCTGCTCGCGGTTCACTATTCCCTGCACGCCGTATCATTATTCCCTGCCGCCGTATACACCATTCCCTGCTCGCCGTATCACTATTCCCTGCGCGCCGTATCACTATTCCCTGCTCGCCGTATCACTATTCCCTGCGCGCCGTATCACTATTCCCTGCGCGCCGTATCACTATCCCTGCGCGCCGCATCACTATTCCCTGCTCGCCGTATCACTATTCCCTGCGCGCCGTAATACCATTTGCCTTCGGTCGGTACCTCCACTCCTGTTTGCCGCATCATCATATCTTGTACGCAGTTTCATTATTCTCTTTATCTATGAAGGTCTGCAATTGTCTTCAGTTGGTTTCTACTGTTAGCGCTCTGCCGGTGTGTGTGGTGTGTGTGTGTGTGTGTGTGTGTGTGTGTGTGTGTGTGTGCGTGCGTGCGTGCGTGCGTGCGTGCGTGCGTGCGTGCGTGCGTGCGTGTACGCGCATGTGTGTGTGTGTGTGTGTGTGTGTGTGTGTGTGTGTGTGTGTGTGTGTGTGTGTGTGTGTGTGTGTGTGGGGTGTTTTACGCGCATGTGTGTGTGGTGTGTACGCGCATGTGTGTGTGTGTGTGTGTGTGTGTGTTGTGGGGTGTGTGTGTGTGTGTGTGTGTGTGTGTGTGGTGTGTGTGTGTGTGTGTGTGAGAGAGAGGAGGTGGGGGACATGGATTTGAGTATGATGTGTTTTGTTTCATTTAATTTCCTTGTCGTTACCTTCTTTATTAACGATCTTTAAAATCACTTCTAGACGTACAGAACACAAAAACAGACATGTAACCAGGA
>JAFLJL010016901.1:30000-35000 GCA_018398815.1 Conus ventricosus
AACTTGTTTTAACTATATATATATATATATATATATATATATATATATATATATATATATATATATATATCCTTTGTCAAAAGAAACGCGAAAAACAATCCTTTACTGTCGCTTCTGGAAACAGACTATAGTGTGGAGTCTGGGTCTGTGGGTCAGGCATGCTGAAGACTGGTTTCTTTATGTGCTTTCGTTTTTCATCAGATTCGGCTGTGGTCAGTGTGGTTAGTGAGGCACGTGGGAACTGCTATTGCGGTTGTTCAAGCTTCTACACTGTAGCCAAGACACAACCCGTGAAAAAGATGCTCCTGCTCAGAATACTGCTCACATCTCCAAACTGAAATGGGTTGAAAAACAGGAGCGCATCAAAGGTGCAACACACAGGTAAAAAAAGCAAGATGCCGCGTCTCACGAAAATGACAGAGAACGGGCCATTGGTATGTTGTACGCAGGCTCGTCAGCCAGGTGATCGCAGCCAGACTGAATGTCCACCACTCGACAATTTATCGACTGAGGAACCGCTATCTGGTGACTGGCTCCACAGCAGACGCTCCACGAGCAGGCCGACCACAAGCGTTGACCGCACGGACACAGAGACAGGTGGTGCGCTCATTTAGGAATGACCCTACCAAAGCGCTTCCACCACTGCCAGGCACAACAACACGTCGCCATCGACAATAATTCGTCTGCTGCGTCGAAAACCACCTTTTTGTCGCCGTCCATACGGGGTTCGAGATTGACTGCACAACACAGACTCCATCGGCAGAACTGGGCCTATCAACACGCGAACTGGGCAGCAGAATGGAATGAAGTGCTGTTCAGTGACGAATGCCGAGTCTGCGTTGACAAGGTTGATAACAATGATCGGGTCTGGAGACCACGGGGTCAGCGCTTTAATGCCCGTCACATCAAGGAACACAATTTTTGGGGTGGACCATCAGTCATGATGTGGGGTGGCCTGTACGGTCAACAGCTTGTAGGCCCGGTTTTTTTTCAGCTGCAGCGAGGTCGGGGAGGAGGGGTGAATGCAGCACGTTACATCAATCAGGGGCTGCAGCCAGTTGTCGTCCCTTTCTTCCAAAGAAACCAGGCTCACGAGTTTCAACATGACAATGCCCGGCACATGCTGCACAAGCCACGCGACAATTTCTACGACGGAATCAAATTCCCACAATGGTTTGGCCAGCTTGCAGTCCAGACTTAAATCCCATGGAACAAGTCTGGCATACTTGAAGCGCAGCATTAACAAACAACCCCGCCGACCAGGAAACGCCGTCGAACTCCAACAAGAAATTGTCCGACAGTGGAAAAAGAATTCCACCAGCTTTCCTGCAGCGCTTAGTGGGCTCCATTTCCGAACCGCTGCCCATTGGTCATCAACAACGCAGGGCGTCAAACCAGATATTGACAGCATGCACTGTCCCATGTCCCGTTCTGCTGTTACCTCGGTCCTTTTCAGGACCAATTCGAAAATCCAAACAGAGTTGATTTCTGTCATGTCCCTTCTCTCTTTAGACCCTCTCTCTCTCTCCCCCTCTCTCTGTCTCTTTCCCCCCTGTCTCTTCCCCCCTCTCTCTGTCTCTTTCCCCCCTCTCTCTCTCCCCCTCTCTCTGTCTCTCTCCCCCCTCTCTGTCTCCCCCTCTCTTTGTCTCTTTCCCCCTCTCTCTCTCCCCCTCTCTCTGTCTCTTTTCCCCCCCTCTCCTCTCTCCCCTCTCTCTGTCTCTCTCCCCCCTCTCTCTCCCCCTCTCTCTGTCTCTCTCTCTGTCTCTCTTCTCTGTCTCTCTCTCTCTCACTTTGTGTCTCTTCGTCCCTCTTTCTGTCACTTTCTCTCTCGGATACACTCATGCGTGGAGTGTTTTTATCGACTATGCATGCTTTGCACGTACGCAGACACCAAACACGGGAAATGTGACATTGAACTGTCTGCCGTCCAGGTCAGCTATGGTCCGTTTCAAACTAGCCTTTTGGTCGCTTCGTTGGAGATCGTTTCGCGTTTCTTTTGACAAAGGCATGAATGTTAAACAGGCCTCAGAATAATGGCAAATTCCATCACAAGTTTGCTCTGTGTGTGAGTGTGTGCCTGTCGGTCAGTCAGTATATCTATCGATCTATCACCCTATCTGTCTGTCTGTCTCTATCTGTCTGTCTGTCTGTCTGTCTGTCTGCCTGTCTCTGTCTCTCTGTCTGTCTGCCTGTCTGTATGTATGTATGTCTCTCTCATTCTATTCCCATTTCTCTCTCTCTCTCTCTCTCTCTCTCTCTCTCTCTCTCTCTTCTCTTTCTCTCTCTCTCTCTTGTTTTTTTTTATCTCTCTCTAAGTTTAAGTCTCTGTCTTTCTCTCTCACTCTCTTTATCTGTCTGTCTGTCTCTGTCTCTGCTTCTGTCTCTGTCTCTGCGCTCTCTCACTCTCAAGATCTATCTCCTACATCCCCCTACCACAATTCCCCCCCCCCCCCCCCCCCCACACACACCTTTCGAAACACTTACGAACAGACCTCTCCATCTCTCTGTCCCGTTCCTGTCTGCCAGCTGTCAGCAGGGAAAACACGCAAGGAGGATGACTTCATGCCAAACCCTGCGAGGTATTCCCACTATGTCAATGTCACTGCCACTGCACGTGCGCGCTGCACGATCCGGAAACTGCCATGGCCTTCTGTGCGCGCGCTTGTCTTGAGCAAGGGATGCGTCCACATTGTGGATAATGGAGTGGAAATTCTTTTGTGCCGAATTTCCTTTTCGTTAAGCAAGTCTCATTTTTAACTTGAAAGAGAGACAGGAGAGAGGAGAGAGAGAGAGAGAGAGAGAGAGAGAGAGAGGAGAGAGAGAGAAGGATGAGAGAGCGAGAGGAGAGAGGAGAGAAGAGAGGAGAGGAGAGAGAGAGGAGAGAGGAGAGTAGGGGGGTAAAAGTGGAGACCAAAGGTTTGATGGATGGAGGAATAGAGATCCATGAAAATGCAGACACACACAATTGTAGTTTTGCATGCACATAGTACAAAGGCAAAACATATCTTCAGCACACACACACACACACACACACACACACACACACACACACACACACACACACACACACACACATACACACACACGCACACACACACACACACACACACCCCACACCACACACACACACACACACACACACACACACACACACACACACACACACACACAAAGAGGTACGCTGGCACGTATGCACAAAAGCACAACACACACACACACACACACACACACACACACACAACACACACACCACACACACACACACAAAAAGGGGTTTACGCTGGCACGTATGCACAAAGCACACACACACACAAAACACACACACCACACACACACACACAACACACACACACACACACACACACACACACAAAATGCTTACGAACGCGCGCGCGGCGCACACACACAACACACACACACACACACACACACACACACACACACACACCACACACACACACACACACACACACACACAACATACATACACGCGCGCGAGCACGCACGCACACGCACGCACGCTTTGCACGCAAGCGCACATACGCAAGTACGCACGCATGCAAGCGCACGCACACAAGTAGGTCTAGGCAAGCACGCACACACGCACACACACACACAGGTACGGTCATGTGAGCCTGAGTACAACAGTGATGTCCACCTTCTTTCCATTTGTTTGTCTGTCTGTCTGTCTCACTTTCTCTCTCCCCCCCCCCCCCCCCCCCCCCCCCGTGTGTGTGTGTGTGTGTGTGTGTGTGTGTGTGTGTGTGTGTGTGTGTGTGTGTGTGACTCTTTGTCTCTGCTTGTCTGTCTGCCTGTCTCTGTATATCTGTTTATCTCTCTGTCTGTCTGGATGGCTGGCTGGCAGGCTGGCTTGCTAACCTGTCTGTCTGCCTGCGTGTCTGTCTGTCTGTCTGTCTGTCTGTCTCTGTCTCTGTCTCTCTGTCTGTCTGTCTGTCTGTCAGTCTGTCTGTCTGTCTGTCTGTCTGTCTGTCTGTCTGTCTGTCTGTCTCTCTCTCTCTCTCTCTCTCTCTCTCTCTCTCTCTCTCTCTGTGTGTGTGTGTGTGTGTGTGTGTGTGTGTGTGTGTGTGTGTGTGTGTGTGTGTGTGTGTGTGTGTGTATGTGTGTGTGTGTGTGTGTGTGGGTGTGTACTTACCTACGTGTGACTTAGGAATGTTTACTTAGAGTATTGTTACACACACACACACAAATTGCTTCTCAGCTGCAGCCAGTTGCTCTCTATGGTGCTGAACTGTGGGAATTGAATGCTGCCCCTGTTCATGTTGTAAATGCATATTTGTATGCTCTAAAGAAGGGTTTAGAGGTCCACAGTCCATGCATTGAATTTTGATGTTTATGTTAGTCTCTATTCACATTTGTGTGTGTGTGAGAGAGAGAGAGAGAGAGAGAGAGAGAGAGAGAAGAGGAGAGGAGAGAGAGAGAGAGAGAGAGAGGAGGAGAGGAGAGAGAGAGAGGAGAGAGGAGAGAGAGAGAGAGAGAGTAGGAGAGAGGAGGGGGGGGGGGAGAAAGAGGGGGAGAAAGAGAGAGAAGAGGAGAAGGAGAAGAAAGAGTGAGAGGAAGTGGAGGGGGGAGAGAGAGAGAGAGAAGATGAGAGAGAGAGAGAGAGAGAGAGAGAAGTGAGAGGAGAGAGAGTGAGGAGAGAGATGGGAGACGAGAGCGAGAGAGAGATTCTACTCATAGCTGAGTCGTCTGCGTTACATCGTGTTATGCTGGAAATCACTTCAGCAAGGCCCAAGATATGGGCAGCATATTTGACGATGCTGGTTATGTTACTTGGCACAAGCTGAGACTCATTCAATCGTATTGGGTGCAGAGAACAATAGCCTCATGGGCAAGCAATCACCAGAATACATGTTGTATAGACTATAAACAGCCGCCTGATTAGACGTCATGCAACCCCCTGAAAGGGCTTCAGGTAGAAAAGTGGAATAACCGCAATGTACCGTGTACAAGCACCTTATTAGACTTCATACAACAACCTG
>JAFLJL010016901.1:41308-46308 GCA_018398815.1 Conus ventricosus
TAGCTTAACATTAAGTTTAATTGTCCCTGCAGCATTGCGTGCTGCACTCTTGGCTGCTTGATCTACCTGTTCATTAAAGACAATTCCACAGTGAGATGGAATCCAATAAAAAGTAACACTGATATCTTGCTTGCTAAGTGATGTATTAAGTGCTTGATTTCCGTGTCATTTCAACCCGTCCTGGTAGTTTGACCTTTGATGGCATATAATACTGATTTTGAATCCACACAAAATAATATTTTGCATGCATTTAAAGGTAACTCTTGAATGTGATGTAACGCCCTTAAAATGGCTATTAGTTCAGCACTGAAAATGGAATAATGTCGCCAATATTATAACGTTTAATGTTTTCAAGAAGGAATAAAAAATGCTGATCCTGCACTGCCATTTTCCATTACAGAGCCGTCTGTGTAAATCTGATATAACAGTATACTTGTTTTCAATGCTTATGTTTACTAAATTTTTTAAGATATTTGAGATTGATTTTTGTTTAAATTTGTATCATCAATATCAAAAGCAGTTTAATATGCTCCCAGGGTGCTACTGGTGAAACAGTGGCTTAGTGGCTATTTCTTTGTGTTTTAATTCTTTAGAATTGATTATATCGTGCATAGGAATTGATTGATTGTAAAGAGTGTATTGCTTTAGCTCTTTTAGCAAAATCTTCGCGAATCTAATCTAATTTCTTCCTTACAAAATGTATCAAAAGCAAAAGACTTTACTATAAATTTAGCGCAAGAATTTTTCCTATTGTCATCTAGAGGAAGAACACCCGCTTCGTTATAGGATCCTAGATTGGAAGCATGTATTGGTACCCCAAGTGCCAGTTTAACACTTTGCAGTCTATGCTTTGAAGTTTGGATAATAGGTGCTTGGGGCATTAAAGAAAACTTCTTGGGCATACATTAAACGAGATCGAACAAGTGAGTTTGCAAGACATAAAAGTGCTTAGTATCCTGACCCCAACGTTGTTTACTTATAATTTGAGAAAATTTAAATGCTTTTCGGCTTTATAAGTATTGATTTATATGTTGATTCCAGTAAGTTTTGATGACAATAAACACCTAAAAACTTAACACTTTGCACAAACGTAAGGGCAATTCCATTAATGCTGAATATTGGCATTTTTTCTGGGTTATAACCTGAGTTAAAAAGACCATGTTTGTTTTTTCTAAAGATAATGATAACCATTTTCTTTCATAAAATTAGTGATTTTATCTAATTCCTTTTGGTAAACTTTTTTGTATAGTTTAATGCTCTAGTGGTGTATTGCGTTTCATTGTTACCTCATCCACATGCATAATCGTCAGCATACGGACTAAAACTGAATCGTTGACAACCTCTTGGAAGATCGCTATGAGCATATTAAATAAAACAGGAGAAATAACTGACCCTTGAGGTAATCCCATCTGAAGTTCTCTGGTTCGAGTACGTGTTTCCTATTCTTACTTGTATGAAACGATGTGAAAGGAAGTTTTTAATGTAGTTATACATATTACCATTAATATTGTTTTCCTTAAGCTTTGCAATAATTTGTAGTGCCATACTTGATCATAAGCCTTCTTATGTCAAAAAAAGTTGCAAGGATATTCTTCCGCCTCGCGAACTGCTGTTTGATTTGTGTTGTTAGTTTCACTAGATGTTCTGTAGTTGATCGGCCTTTCCGAAAGCCTGCTTGATTTGGGGTATAATGCACTGTTTTTTCGCAGAAATGGACTAATCTGTTTAATATTATTTTCTCCATAAGTTTGCAAACGTGTGACGTTAACGAGATGGGTCGATAGCTGTTTCTATCTGCTTTAGGCTTTCCTTTCTTATGTATAGGAATAACAATTGATCGCTTCCAAACTGAAGGCATTTCCCCTTTACTCCAACATCTTGTATGAATATATGTAAAAATCGAACAACATTGTAAGGTAAGGTTTTAACATTTCATAAGATATGCCATCTAATCCAACAGATGCTTTTGCTTTACTCAAATGTAAAATACTTTCTTTTACTCCTCAAGTGTTATTCTGAATTTACATAGCTTTTCCTTGTGAACTCATTATCATCATGAATTGATTTTGTTTTACTTTGCTCTTCACTTTCTCTATAACTCTTTACTTTCAGTTGATAGACCTGCATTTCTACTATAACTGACAAACATCTCTGCAAATGCTTCTGCTTTTTCATTATTAGTGGTAGATCAGAGTTCTCTAATCTATAGGTACATTGTGGTAAATTAATTCCGTTCTTCATGGTTTTCATTTTCCCCAGACTTTTTGCATATCTTTATGACTGTAGATTTCATTAATACAAAAAGAAGACCATATTGTCTCTTGGCCTGGGCGTTAACTCTGTTTGATTTATTTTTTGCCTTGTTTGCCTCTTGATGGTTTGGGTAGAATTTTCTTGTATGTATATTTTTAAATTTCTCCCATTTTCGCTATTTGCCTTTTCACAGTCGTCATTCCACCAGATATTTCCAGAGTGTTTATGTGATTTCTTTGTCTTAAGCTTGGGTATAGAGTCATTTGCAGCATCTAGGACTGCCTTGGTAAATGAAAAATAAAGATCATTTATATTTTTATCGTGCATATCCTCAACATAAAACGTGGACATACTTGCTGAAAATTTATCCCAATTAGCAAATTTATATTTGTACTTGGGACTTTATCCTCAGTTAGATCTGTAATTCCTGTGCTTGCAATTCAAAGCTTGTTATAATCGGAATATGAATCACTATTAAACAATGAGCCAGTGTGTTCCACTCACAAATGGGAGCTAGATCAGGCGAAACCAGAGTTAAATCAATTGCCGTAGCTCTATGATAAGGGTTATCGGGATTCGTGTAACTCGACCATCGTTTAATAGATAAAATGATGAATCTACAACATTCTCTATGAAGCGATTGCTCGTGATATGGTCACAGTTCTTCTCCCAAAAAGGGCATGTGCATTAAAATCTCCTGTAATTAGCACTTTTTTTGCCTTTATCTGCCTGAAGCATACGGATCACATTCAGTGTTTTATCATCTGGACCTTTTGTAAATACAACACTGATAAGATAGTTAGTAGAATCTTATCAAATTGTACTGTCACAGCACAAGAATGAATTGTAGAAATATCTGATGGAATAGGATTAGGCACAGTGTGCAACTTACCCCTTCATATATATAAATAGCTGTATTGATTTTCCCGTTTGTGTCTTCTTTTTGATAGACGGAGGAAGTAATAATTTCCAACTTAGGTAGCTTATCTTTCTTACATTTAATGACTGGAGCTTAAGACATGATATTTATGATTTGCGAGATGTTGGACTAAATGTTCATAATTAGAAATTATTGATCTACAGTTCCATTGAAAACACTAAAGTTGTTTCCTCGCGTCATGTTCTAAAACTAATATTCAAATTATATGGAAGGTGAAAAGAAATCACTAATAAATTAAAGAGAAAAATGTCAAGAACAATCTTGCTAAGAATACAACGCATACATGAACAGTCAAAATGAACAGAGATAACACAGCAGTTGCATCAGGTGGCTTGGTCCGTCGGGCCCGTCAATAGGATCCCAGTCCAGGGCACTGAAAGGGTTGAACCAACGGGGGCACGTGGAGCTCGAAAGTCCGTAGTATGTTTCCCTGTTGCCCTGTCGTCGTCGGAAGGCCCTTTGGGGTCTCCCACACCAGACTCCTCACGTGCCGTCCAATGTTTCCTGCAAGCAGGCTAGAGCCCCTTTTTGAAAGGTGAATTTTGTCATGGAGGTGGTCAAGTCTTATGTTATCATTGTCAATGAAACTGATGTTCTTGACTTCAAAGAGGTCAGACGTGATTTTTGCATTGAACAGCTGTCTGTTCACTTCTAATTTCTTGTCCAGAACTTTTGTTGCTTTGCTGATAACTAACTCCACTTTCTGGTGTTTTCCGCTATTGATTAATTGTCTGCACAAAATTCTTACTGACTTTTTCTGCCTCTTCTACTTCAAGTCATTGACTCCACAATGTACTACAACACAGTCAGCATTTCCTCTGTATCAATCTCTTCTAGCATGTTTGACAGCTGATACACTGTGCTGTTTAAGCTTGGAGACCTTGAAATCAAGGAATACCCAAGTCTTTTTCCTTGAACTCCGTTGCAACAGAATCATGATGACAAGTACTGTTGGGTAGTCCTGGCCTCGTCTACTTTTACTTTTGTTTTTCTAGATTCACTGTGATCTTTTCGATTCCTCTCTGGCACTTTGACGTCATCCTTCCTTGCGTAATTCGATCTTCCGTCCTGTTGAGTGATAGGATTGACGTCATATATTTGCTTTTGGTCTGTTCTTAGGCAAAGATTTTTGACCAATTTACTATGACTGCTTTATTTTTGCAGACGGGGTTTAGTTTGTGAGGGATTGCTCCTGTATCTGAAGCAACTGCTTGAGCATAAGTTGCTGCGCCTGGAAGGTATGTTTCTGTCTGTGTGGCAGTGGTCACCATAGTAACTTGCGTTTGATTTCTACAAGAATTTTGTTTGAGTATTCACCGCATTCTCCAGCATTTCAATGCCTTGCAGAGAGATAGAATCATTTCTTTCGTATCGAGAGAACTGAAATCATGGCTACCAACCTTGTTTTCCATTGACGGGTTTAGAGTCAGCTGAAAATTGGATTCCGCGTAGCCAAGTTGCTTGAACTTCCAGGGTCTTCTCGCTGCCGGGTTTCAACGATGTTTTTTCCCCGCCGGTTATCTTCGATGGACCCGGTAGACAACTTCTGAGTTCTCGGTACTCTGCCGTTAGGAACCGTTTGTCTCCCGCTAAATCTTGTTTTCATTTTCCCGTTTCTTGGCCCACGAAACGGCCACCGTGGTCGATTAGTTGCTGCGTGTGTCCGCCATCTTGTCACGTGTGCGCGTGTGTGTGTGTTGTGCGTGTGTGTGTTGTGTGTGTGTGTGTGTGTGTGTGGTGGTTGTGTGTGTGTGTGCTTGTGTATGTGTGTGTGTGTGTGTGTGTGTGTGTGTGTGTGTGTGTGGTG
>JAFLJL010016901.1:51308-53808 GCA_018398815.1 Conus ventricosus
CACAAGCTGTATAACTCCGAATATGAGCGTTCTGACTTGGAAGAAGAAAAGCACCACACTTCTTACAACTGATCTTGTTACAAATGCTAGGTCTGACTGAAGGCCGTTTATATAGTTCAAAGGCTGTTTAACTGTGCTTGTCTACGTTTGTAGTGAGTGAAATATGTATTTTGCCATGCCTCACGAGATAAATTGTTTATCTTCACCATTCAAAAGAATTTGTAACGGAAACATTAAGATAGAGACCAAGAAACCTGTTCTTAAATCAGTAAACAAAGGACATACAAATATAAGAATGTTTTCTCCTCATCCACATTCAAACAATATGGGCAAAATCTTGCGACGGGGATTTTCACAAAATCTCTCAGTATTGTTTCTTATAGGTAGTTACCCCAAGTCTTGTCTGTGTCAAAGCCACTCTAAAGCAAAAGTTGTCTAGGAAACTCAAAGTAAGGATAATTCCGAAACCACCACTGTAAAGATCTGTACAAGACATATCTGTTTTTATCCTAATTTGATGCCGACCATTCTTGAACATACCATGTCAACTAGCCTTTGTTTGGAAAATTGGTTAAAAACACTTTACGTCTTCCACACTTGCCGCTATAGCCATACATAATTAAATCCGCGTGCTCCCTAGGAATTTCTCTGTCCTTGTTACCCAGCACCTTATGCCCTGTTCATGTCAAGGTTGACTTGCATAAGATAAGCCCTGTTTAGGCAATTATTCAAGCCCATATCTTATAATCTAAACCTATTTTCGATGGCATTTCAGTATGAATTAATGTATAAGGGATGTCTGCTTAATTCTGAATATAAAGTTTTTAGGTGTTTTAAGTGGAACGCCAAGGAATCTTTTGGCAGGCTAATAAGTGTACTTTCTCATGTGCTCTAACGTTCATACCCCATATTTCAGGCTGAGAGTACAGTAAAATTGGTGGATTTTGAATCAAAGATTTTGAAGGATACCTCCCGAGACTTTCTTTGCAATTTTTAAACGAATGGGCAAGAAGATAAGTGCTTTTTTGCCTGTGTTACCAAGTGCTTATTCCAAGATTCAAACTAAGCATGGTAGTAAAATGTAGAAAAAACACAAGTAACACGCTTGCTGTTGACTGTTCTCGATTTTTCACATCATAATACATTTTTCTCGTCTGCCTAAATAGCCTCCCTTCCTGAACACCAGGGACTTTAGTCTTAGATTTGTTAACATCTTATCTTACATACAACAACATGTTTTCATTGAGTTTAGTTGTGCTTGTAGACACCTGGTTGTAGTAGAAATTAATGCTACATCCTCGGCAAAAGAGCAAAATGAAGATCTCCAATAAAACTAGGAAGCAGTTGCACTCCATGGGACCCCCGTATTCATTTATTTGGTTGACTGTTTGGTTTGAAGAGTGAAAACGTGTTGACTCAGTCCACATCCTTCTGTCTTACACCAACAGGGCATAAAAAAAACTCCGAAAAATTCCATTGCATCTTTCACAAGAAATGAGAGAACATACATGACTCTTCAGGCAACATAAAAATTTCCCCTGTATCCCTTCATTATACAGGGTTTGTAGTAATTTGTCATGGTGAAACTGAATCAAAATGCTTCTGAAATCCACAAAGGCAACATAATGTTGTTCGTCCGTTTGAACATAAACCATCTCTGGACAATAGTGTATAAATTTGAATATTTTTGATCAGCCGTGAATATTTGTTCTAAACCAGCTTGATTTTTAACAATTATATTATTTTCCTCTAGCCTCGATACAGTCTTGGTTCAGAATTGAGTAAAGCATTTTACAAGTGACATTAATCAAAGATACACCTCTATAATTATCAGGGGTCGTCTATTATTACCTTTTTGGAAAAAAATAGGCACTTACAATAGCTTTCGACCATTCATGTGGATAACGCCATTATTACCAAAAAATTTTGTTAAATAACACAGTGAGAAAGTTAACAAATAGTTTGACCGCTTGTTTTTAGCATTTCTCCAATAATACCATCTGTTGCCACTTGCTTTTCAACATTTAATTTTCTTCAGTGCCTTTGTTTCTACTTCGTGGTGGCCTAATGTGAACCGATTCAGAGGAAGATGCTCCTGTCTCTTGTATATCTGTTGGGGGATAAGTTTGGTTCACTGTATAACGTTCCTTTAAAGAAAAACGTTTTCTGAAAGTGTTTTTTTCAAACCAATTCTGTGTTGTTATAGTCCACTCATTCTCATTCATTCCTCAGTCCCAAACCTTTGAGACGGTTCCAGAATTAAAGCTTGATTTTTTTACGTTAACACTTAGTTTTCCAGCCGTGTTGCCTCCGGTTAACCTCGTTTTTTTACATGTTCAGTAGTTTCCTGTATATTTTTTCTGCTTTCTGAATAGGAGTCAGTGAGAGAGAGAGAGAGAGTGCGAGAGAGGAGAGGAGAGAGGAGGAGGAAGAGGAGAGAGAGAGAGAGAGTGAGGAGAGACGGGAGGTTGAGACGAGGAGAGAAGAGAGGGAGAGAGCA
>JAFLJL010016901.1:66308-68808 GCA_018398815.1 Conus ventricosus
AGATAAAAGATGAGAACGCCAAAGTGGAAATTATGAACAAAGCAAAAACCCTTAACTTAAAAAATAAAATCTTTTCTGGGAAAACTAGAAAAAAAAGAACGAAGGGAAAAAAGAAAAAAGAAAGAAACAAAGCAAAAAGGGAAGAAAGACGGGAAAAAACCCAAAAAGAAAAAAGAAAAAGGAAAGTTATAAGATAAGGAGCACAAAAGGGAAAAAAAAAGGTCTTAACCATAAAAGTCTCTCAAGCAAGTTTGCTGAAAAAACGGGGGGTCAGCCTTTAAACCCGAATATCTTGGAAAAGCGAATGCCGTGTATCTTGATGTCTTTATCTCTCTTCCAGAGGCAAAAAATGATAAATAAATTTTCTGACCGAGAAATGACTCACGCTTTTTGGGTTTTCACAAAACTTTAGATTGCTGAGGGTTTTTCCTTTTGCTTTCTGTTCTTTTCTTTTTTTTTTCCTTTCTTTTTTTTTCCCTTTTTCCCCCCTGTTTTATCTTTTTTTCTAATTTAGATGCGCGTGTTAAATTGGGGGACTGGGGGATGGTCTTTTTTTCTTTCCCTTTTTTTTTTTTTTCCCTGCAATTTTTCTCTTGTTTCCCCTTTAAATTTTTTTCTTTTTTCCCTTTTCTTTTTTTCCACTTTCTTTTTTTTCGTTTTCCCCCCTTCTTTTTTTCGTTTTCTTTTTTCTTTTTTTCTTTCTTTCTTTTTTTTTTTTTTTCCCTTCCCTTTTTTTTTTTTCCCGGGGGGGTTTTCATTTTTTCTTTCTTTCTTTTTTCTTCTTTTTTCCCCTTCTTTTCTTTTTTTCTCGTTTTTTTTTTCGTTTTTTCCCTTTTTGCTTTAAACCTTTCCTTTTTTTCTCTTCGTTTTTTTTTGCTTGTTCCTCCTTTTTTTTTTTTTTGGGTTTTCCTTCTTTTTTCTTTCCATTTTTTGTACCCCCCCTTTTCCCTTATTTCTTTTTTTTCTTCTTTTCCTGCCCTGCACTTTTCAAACTATAAATAAAAGCGGGGAAACCCTTTTTTTTAGGCTTTTATTACAGACATTATTCCCTTCCCAATAAAGAAAATTTTTTTCCCCCAAATGTTTTTTTTGTTTGTTCCCCCTTTTTCCGAAGACAGCATCAGGGAAAAACTTTTGAACCGACCGAATAACTTAGGGAAAATTGGGAAACAGGGAGAACCCAAAAACCTTTTTTAACATTTTTATAAAACTATGTTGTAAATCTCTTTGAATGAGTAGGGGTATGCTTGTTTTACTGTCCCGGTTTTTAAAAACCAATCCCCGGGGAAGGATAAAAGGCTCAGCAGCAAAGGGTGATTGAGGGCAGTGCTTCCGGGGTCCCATTGTGACTGTTAAGAGTATTTTTAAATTTTTTGTCTCCCCTCTTCCGGGATTTACCCAAAGGGTTCAAGGGCCCGGGTAAAAAAAAACCCATTGCCCCTGGGGGAAACCCCCTTTCAAAAAGCGGGAAAAGTTTCACCCCAGGGGGCTCTTGTTCATTTGGGCCATCAGCCCATGTGGCGAAACCCTTTGCAGTGTTTGAAGCTGAAACTTTTTTACCTATCGGGCAAAAACAGCAACGAAAAGGTTAAAGGGATGCGCGCACTTTTGTCCCTCAAATGGGGGCGTCTTGGGCCCCTGGGCCCCCGCATTTCATAAAGGACCCTGATATTTCCCCCGGATGACGCTTTTCAGGGAAGGGTTTTGGCTTGTTTTTTTCAGTACCATCACAAACTAAAAACTGCCTTTAAGAAAATATGCCCTAAACTTTTTAATAAAAAGGCTTCCAAAGGCAGTAAAGGATTGTCCACAGCGGGAGGGTTTGTTTGGGTTTTGAGGACATTTTTAAACCCTGGGCCCCGGCCCCTTTAGGTAAAAATGAAATTTTTTTAACGGACCAGTGAGCCCCCAACGGGTCAACTGGGGTTTTCGTTAGGCACCCGTTTGAAAAGAAGCTAACAGCCTCCAGCGAAATCATGTACACACACGTGTGGTGTGTGTGTGTGTGTGTTTTGTGTGTGGTGTGTGGTGTGTTGTGTGTGTTGTGCGTGCGTTGCGTGCGGGGCGTGCGGGGCGGGGCGGCGTGCGTGCGGGGCGTGTGTTTGTGTGTTTTGTGTGTGGGGGTGTGTGTGGTGTGTTGTTTGTGTGTGTTGGGTTTTGTGTGTGTTGTGTTGTTTTTGGGTTGTTGTCTTAAATTTTAACTCTTCCACTTTAAGTATTTTAAAAACGAGTGTGTAACGTGGTGGTGTGTGTGTGTGTGTGGTGTGTTTTTGTGTGTGGTGGTGGTTTTGTGGTGTGGGGTGTGTGTGTGTGTTGTGGGGTTTGTGCTCTGTAAAAAAATTTTCCGCTTCTTTGGGTAAATCAGACACCACTATGTCTTTTTTAAGCCCCCCAAAGGGTTAAAAACAAAAATCGGTGTTATTATGCACCGCCTTTTTTTCTGGCCCTTTAAACCATGAATAAAACCCGTCCCCCCTTAATTTTGGAAACAACCGAAAAT
>JAFLJL010016904.1:0-12500 GCA_018398815.1 Conus ventricosus
CTGGACATGGTGGTGTCCTACATGAGGACTGTAGGTGGCTGGACATGGTGGTGTCCTACATGAGGACTGTAGGTGGCTGGACATGGTGGTGCCCTACATGAGGACTGTAGGTGGCTGGACATGGTGGTGCCCTACATGAGGTCTGTAGGTGGCTGGACATGGTGGTGCTCTACATGAGGACTGTAGGTGGCTGGACAAGGTTGTGCCCTACATGAGGACTGTAGGTTGCTGGACATGGTTGTGCCCTACATGAGGACTGCTGGTGGCAGGACATGGTGGTGCCCTACGAAGAGGGACGCTCAAACTGACTCCGCCACAATCGTCTTTTTTGTGTGTGTTTATTTTATTTTATTTTATTTTTTTTTTTTTTGGGGGGGGGGGGGGTGGTGTGGGGGGGGGGGAGGCTTGGTAGATGGTGTCCTGAGTGGGTTGGATCAGATGAGACATCACTGAACACCACCCAGGGGCTGAAGATGAAGAGGAAGCCGTTGCTAAAGTCTGAACGTTGAATCCTTCATTTACAGCATAGGGGAACCATCGAATTCCTATATACAGTGAGAGAGAGAGAGAGAGAGAGAGAGAGAGAGAGAGGAGAGAGAGAGCGAAGAGAGAGAGAGAGGGGGGAGGGGGAGAAAGAGTAAGAGAGGGTCAATTGATTTTTTTCATTCTCGGGGAAAAGTACTGAAATGCTTGAAACTGTTAAAGCGCTAACGAAATGTACACGTGATCGACAGCTAAAGTTGCTTAAAAAAAATTAAGGCTTGATAAATTCTCGCAATTTTGAACTTCTCCGGCCATATCTTTTATCGTTATCTGTTTACAATAATTCCAGTCAATTTACTAAAGACTTTAACAAGATTTAAAAAAAGGAAAAAATAGAATCATATATGAACACCAAAACCATTGGCATCACGCTACTTAGAGAAAGAAAATATTAGTTTAAAAAGATCGATTCAGTCCAGCTGACTTTCCCGGCAGCAAATCAGTAGCCCGTACCCCCTTCCCTCCCCTTCCCCTGCATCCACCGAAAGGGGTTTTGAAAGACATCGTCATCATTCTACCGGATGACGAGCTACGCGTGATGCCACCGTTGTCAAGGCAGCGGTACGTGAGGTCAGGCATCCGAGGAACCCGAGGACTGTCTGATGCCTTTGTGTCACAGAACAAACGTCGCCTCCTCGGCTGAAGCTCGACCAGTTTCCTGTTCAGTTCAATTATCAGCCAACCCTCACAGCACGCACAGCCCTTCCGGGGGCTGTCATTACAATGAGAGAGTTAGTGCTCTGTACAACAGATTTGCGTCTGATAACACGGTAACTAAACAACTGACATTCCCAGAGGGATAAAAGTAGCTAGTGCAAAATACGCCAACCGTTCCATTTTACTGATCACTCCCTAGATTTGAAACAAAACAAAACCAAGCAAACAAAGTAACCTCGGCCGATATTGAACTTGCTACGTGCATTCTGAACCTCTGTATGCTTGACACTTTGCTCATCTCTGTGTTATCTGCCTCTCTTGTTTACACATCATCGTCGTCAGCAAGTTCAGTCTCAACGTCAAGGTAAAAAAAAAATCACCTCCAACCTTGTCCTTCAGCATTCTGTTCAACTCCCCGGGAAGCTCGAAGAACTCATCTCCCCGCCCTCTGCCTTGTGACGTGGTATCTGGCCTTCCCTTCTGACGTCAGAGAGGTTGTCGGCGGTGCTTGTACCTTTTGTACCTTAGATCATCTGATGGGCCCTTCTGGCCTCTCCCCGGAGAGCTGTTTAATCTGCTTGATCTGCCGAAGCTTCTGCTTGCCTGTTTTGGCTCGAGTCCTGAAAAAGCCAGATGGCTGTTATCACACGGAAACTGTCAACTTCAGTCATATTTCAGGTCCGATGTTGTATTCTACTGGATTGACTGTTGCTTTGAGCTGGCATACCTGTGACCTGAACGATCTCGCCGTACAATGATGTGACTGTTCACGGGACAGCAGGTATAATCCTGCAAATGTCGTCAGTTTACCACTATCCGGTTTCTGTCGGTAGTTCCCATGCTTGAGCGAAACCCTGGTCGTCAGACGTCTATGCCATACTAAAGCTTTCCAGACTGTCGTGATGTCGATCTTGTCTGTCACTGAGGCTCAGCGAGTCACGTGATGTTGATCTTGTCTGTCACTGAGGCTCTGCGAGTCACGTGATGTTGATCATGTCTGTCACTGAGGCTCTGCGAGTCACGTGATGTTGATCTTGTCTGTCACTGAGGCTCAGCGAGTCACGTGATATTGATCTTGTCTGTCACTGAGGCTCAGCGAGTCACGTGATGGTGATCTTGTCTGTCACTGAGGCTCAGCGAGTCACGTGATGTTGATCTTGTCTGTCACTGAGGCTCAGCGAGTCACGTGATGTTGATCTTGTCTGTCACTGAGGCTCTGCGAGTCCCGGGACATGGTCACCCTCCCGGTCCACAGGTCACCATGTCCATACCTCACCCTCCCGGTCCACGGGTCACCATGTCCATACCTCACCCTCCCGGTCCACGGGTCACCATGTCCATACCTCACCCTCCCGGTCCACAGGTCACCATGTCCATACCTCACCCTCCCGGTCCACGGGTCACCATGTCCATACTTCACCCTCCCGGTCCACAGGTCACCATGTCCATACCTCACCCTCCCGGTCCACAGGTCACCATGTCCATACCTCACCCTCCCGGTCCACAGGTCACCATGTCCATACCTCACCCTCCCGGTCCACAGGTCACCATGTCCATACCTCACCCTCCCGGTCCACAGGTCACCATGTCCATACCTCACCCTCCCGGTCCACAGGTCACCATGTCCATACCTCACCCTCCCGGTCCACAGGTCACCATGTCCATACCTCACCCTCCCGGTCCACAGGTCACCATGTCCATACCTCACCCTCCCGGTCCACAGGTCACCATGTCCATACCTCACCCTCCCGGTCCACAGGTCACCATGTCCATACCTCGCCCTACTCCGTTCACTGCTGTCTTCTCGCTGACCATTTCTCTGTGTGTGCCGGGAGCTATTGGGAGCCTGTCGTATACTGCAGAAGGTACAACGGGTGTTTTAGGGTTTTCTTCCGTGCTAAGCTCCAAATGTCGTGTGGTGGTTGCAGGGCTGGCCGGTCCTCTATGGTAAGGACTTTGTTCTCACCATTGTCCAGTGGTAAGGATTTTGTTCTCACCATTGTCCAGTGGTAAGGACTTTGTTCTGACCATTGTCCAGTGGTAAGGACTTTGTTCTCACCATTGTCCAGTGGTAAGGACTTTGTTCTCATCGTTGTCCAGTTTCTGGTGTCTTTGTACACAGTGTGACTCAATGAGTTGTGTGCTGGCCCGTTCTCTATGGTAAGGACTTTGTTCTCACTATTGTCCAGTTTCTGGTGTCTTTGTACACAGTGTGACTCAATGAGTTGTGTGGATATGTGCCTTTTTTCCCAATGACTTGAGAGTTGCCTTCAACGCGGTGACAGCCCTGGTGTGGCCCTTGGCGGTCGGCTGGGCTATAAGCAACATTCTGTCTCTGTCTGTCTGTCTGTCAGTCTGTCTCTCTCTCTCTCTCTCTCTCTCCCTCTCCCTCACACACACACACACACACACAACACACACACACACACACACACACACACACACACACACAGCTGTCCATTTTAAAAGAGAGCAGTCTTGCCTTGCTCGCGGTGGAAGTCTGCTAGTTCACTTTGACGACTTGTACTGATCCTGCATGGGGGAAGGGGTGGGATGGGAGAGAGAGAGAGAGAGAGAGAGAGAGAGAGAGAGAGAGAGAGAGAGAGAGAGAGAGAGACAGACAGACAGACAGACAGACAGACAGACAGACAGACAGACAGACAGAGAAAGAGAAAAAGAGAGAGGAGAACAATCTTGTACTGTTAAGCATAGAACTGTTTAGGGAGAGATTTTTTATTTTTCATTGACATGAAATTTGCATGCATGTCAGATTCAAGCCTGAAAATGACAAATGGTACTTCAGATCAGCAACAGCAATATCAATACATTCAGATCAGCAACAGCAATATCAATACATACATCAGCGAAATCTTGGCCCCAAACCACAGATGTCCACTAGAAAAAGCCAGAACTGTTAATGAAAATGGTTAAATGCGCACAGGTCACACACACACACACACACACACACACACACACACACATACACAGAGAGAGAGAGAGAGAGAAAGCGAGCGAGCGGGCGAGCGAGCGGAGAGAGAGAGAGAGAGAGTGAGAGAGAGAGAGAGAGAGAGAGAGAGAGAGAGAGAGAGAGAGTGAGAGAGAGAGAGAGAGAGAGAGAGAGAGAGAGAGAGAGAGAGAGAGAGAGAGAGAGAGAGAGAGAGCACGCACGTGCACACATAGACCGCACGCGCAAGGCGTGAATGCAATCGTATTAATCAGTAAATTACATACATTTTAAAGGCGTTACGCATCAGAGCATATTCACACGTACAGAGACGAAGGTTAAGCAAGAGAGAGAGAGAGAGTTAGAAACAGAGACAGATAGACACACAGACAGACAGAGACGGCCAGACTGACAAATTAGGAAATATGGACATACAAAGATAGATGGGGGGAGTCTTCTAAGTACACAGTTTCATCATTCAAACTGAAATGCTTCAATGAAACAACAGAAGCCATGCCAGTCTTGGTGGACGGCACTGTGACTTTCAGTCAAACTGCACTCCCGTCTGACCCTCCTCCCCGCACTCCCGTCTGACCCTCCTCCCTGCACTCCCGTCTGACCCTCCTCCGCCCTCTGCACTCCCGTCTGACCCTCCTCCCTGCACTCCCGTCTGACCCTCCTCCGCCCCTGCACTCCCGTCTGACCCTCCTCCCTGCACTCCCGTCTGACCCTCCTCCCTGCACTCCCGCCTGACCCCCCTCCGCCCCCTGCACTCCCGTCTGACCCTCCTCCCTGCACTCCCGTCTGACCCTCCTCCCTGCACTCCCGTCTGACCCTCCTCCGCCCCCTGCACTCCCGTCTGACCCTCCTCCCTGCACTCCCGTCTGACCCTCCTCCCTGGACTCCCGTCTGACCCTCCTCCGCCGCCTACACTCCCGTCTGACCCTCCTCCCTGCACTCCCGTCTGACCCTCCTCCGCCCCCTGCACTCCCGTCTGACCCTCCTCCCTGCACTCCCGTCTGACCCTCCTCCCTGCACTCCCGTCTGACCCTCCTCCGCCCCCTGCACTCCCGTCTGACCCTCCTCCGCCCCCTGCACTCCCGTCTGACCCTCCTCCGCCCCCTGCACTCCCGTCTGACCCTCCTCCCTGCACTCCCGTCTGACCCTCCTCCCTGCACTCCCGCCTGACCCTCCTCCGCCCCCTGCACTCCCGTCTGACCCTCCTCCCTGCACTCCCGTCTGACCCTCCTCCGCCCCCCTGGAGTTGACGCCGTCAGCAATCGGTTTTGTCGAAAGCGTCGTTTTCGAAGTAGACCGGTTCAGGAGCGAAGTGTTCTTTGTCGAAGTTCTCTCCTTGAATCGATCGGGTCGTTCTCCAGCCGTTTAGTGGCGCTGCGTCTGCGTGAATTAGCATACGAGACAGTTCGGTTGTCAACAGAAAAAGTTTCCAAAGAGTAGTCATCTATACTCGTGCTGTTTTATCAAACAGCCGAAGGGTACTTGTTCTAACCGCAACGCAAGTCCTGTTTCTTTTTCTTCTCCTGCTCTAACCCCCGCCCCCCCTCCCCTCTCCTGACAACGTGTTAGCAAATATTCCAAACCTATGCACGTCAAGTCTTTATATTTAGATTTAAAACAATTTAAAACATGGTGCCTCATATAAACGAAAAAATGAAAACAGAAAAAATCCCGGGCCTGGGCCGCTGGTGTGCATATTACTTACCAGTACCGACTCAAACTCTTTACAGGTAGTGCTGTTCACATTGAAAACAGGGGTTCTGTTGAGACTTTTTCACACAGGGCAAATCCCATGCCTAATGAGGCTAAACTCATGTCTTGTTCCAAATTCCAGTAGACATTGATAAATATAATTAAAATGGAGAACCCTAGTTTCTCTGTGTTGTTTACTATTTTGTTTTTAATGTAGAATACCATCAAGAGTGAACGACTGGTATGTACGTTCACATGAAATTCACGGCACGATAACTGATCAATTAACGTCGTTACAGCTCATGAAACTAGATTTGCCTGGACGCCACGCAGTCCCGGTCATTGTTCATCCCCAGTTTACAAAAAAAACTAATAAATAAAAAGAAGAAAAAAACCTGAATGTAACAAAACAAAACAACACAAAAAATGAAACATAAAAGGTCGCGCTGGTAAACAAACACCAATAAATGGACAGCAACTATCCATTCTAGACAGCTTTTTTTCACTTTTACTTCCTAGTCGGCATATCACAACAAAAATCTGACATGTTATAGATGTAGGGATAATGTGCAAAAATTTGACACAAACAAACACAAACAAACACAAGTAACTGGGACGCAACGGCAGAAGGACAATGGAAAAGCAGAAACAAAGAAAGATCAGAGTCAAAAAGAGTGCCAGAAAAGGGGAAGTAGAGAA
This sequence comes from Conus ventricosus, assembly GCA_018398815.1. NCBI lineage: Eukaryota > Metazoa > Mollusca > Gastropoda > Neogastropoda > Conidae > Conus > Conus ventricosus. The sequence goes on from JAFLJL010016904.1 coordinate 6,554, forward strand.
TTTCCAGCAGACGGGGACACGTTTTATACTGAAAAAGCCCCGGGATTCTCACTGGGACATCTAAACACAAACTTCTTCAGTTACGGTCAGTCACTGTTGCAGTGAGATTGGCATTGAAAGCTGCTGACCATTTGTAGTATTCTAAATGGACTGCTCTCGTGCCGTCCAAAAATCTTTTGATGTATGGGGAGAAAATACTATAGGATCGGAGCAAAATATTATGACCCATTTGCAAGAAATTATAACGCCAGTAATAAGATTTGTAGCGATTAAAAAAAAGTAATATCAAACTACCCTCAGGCTGGACAATATAGTATCTGGGAAAAATCTCTGTCATAGAAAATGAACACACATGATGCATAAAAGAATTAGTGCCAGCAAGCGTGCAGATGAAAGCCCAGATCATCCATGCAGTTTAAAGCCGGATCATCCATGCAGTTTAAAGTCGGATCATCCATGCAGTTTAAAGTCGGATCATCCATGCAGTTTAAAGCCGGATCATCCATGCAGTTTAAAGCCGGATCATCCATGCAGTTTAAAGCCGGATCATCCATGCAGTTTAAAGCCGGATCATCCATGCAGTTTAAAGCTGGATCATCCATGCAGTTTAAAGCCGGATCATCCATGCAGTTTAAAGTCGGATCATCCATGCAGTTTAAAGTCGGATCATCCATGCAGTTTAAAGCCGGATCATCCATGCAGTTTAAAGCCGGATCATCCATGCAGTTTAAAGCCGGATCATCCATGCAGTTTAAAGCCGGATCATCCATGCAGTTTAAAGTCGGATCATCCATGCAGTTTAAAGCCGGATCATCCATGCAGTTTAAAGTCGGATCATCCATGCAGTTTAAAGCCGGATCATCCATGCAGTTTAAAGCCGGATCATCCATGCAGTTTAAAGCCGGATCATCCATGCAGTACACAGACAGGGGAAAACAACGAAAACAAGCGATCGTACGTCGAACTTAACAAGCTTTCATATGTATGTGTGTGTGTGTGTGTGTGTGTGTGTGTGTGTGTGTGTGTGTGTGTTGCGTGCGTGCGTGCGTGCGTGCGTGCGTGCGTGCGTGCGTGCGTGCGTGTATGCGTGCGCGCGCGCGTGTGTGTGTTTGTGTGTGTGTGTGTGTGTGTGTGTGTGTGTGTGTGTGTGTGTGTGTGTGTGTGTGTGTGTATGGTAGTAGGAAAGGGGAAATGTACGCGAGGAGGGAAATGTTGATATGATGTATGTATTCATATGCTCCCGAGGGGAGTCATAGCAGACGGATGTTTAAACGTCGATAGTTCTCGTTCATTTTTGCCATAGAAAAAAATATAAGGGAGGGCATAATAATCTCGCCTCGCATTCCCACTGTTCGCTTTTGCCGAAATCCCGCTCGTTCGCGCAAATATGGGGAGTTTGTATTATACTCCCTGTTTGGCTGGTATACTTACCATGTCAGACCATAGCATTCAACGGCAGTTAGTTAGCTCTGCCAGGCCGAATTTTTGTGGCTAATGCAGTAATAAGACAGTCACGTGACGCCCACCCTTTCGGGGCACCGCGCCCCCAGAGAATTATTCAGTCGGTTGGACTGCCCTCCGAGGTAACCCCGGTATTCTGTCTTCCCCAGGTTTTTGTCGTTCGCTGATCTGAGTGGGCGACCCCCTACCTGCACGTAGCTTTTGCCCGCGTGCGAGCCAGCGTGCATGTGCTTCCAACTTGACAGTGTGACGCTGTCAGCGGCAAAGAGTGGCGAACAGCTAACCAGCCCGTCAACAGGAGGTAGACAGAGGGCCAGTCATGTCAACAGGAGGTAGACAGAGGGCCAGCCATGTCAACAGGAGATAGACACAGGGTCAATCATATCAACAGGAGGTAGACACAGGGTCAATCATGTCAACAGGAGATAGACAGGGGGCCAATCATGTCAACAGGAGATAGACAGAGGGCCAGTCATGTCAACAGGAGATAGACAGAGGGCCAGCCATGTCAACAGGAGATAGACAGAGGGCCAATCATGTCAACAGGAGATAGACAGAGGGCCAGTCATGTCAACAGGAGATAGACAGAGGGCCAGCCATGTCAACAGGAGATAGACAGAGGGCCAGCCATGTCAACAGGAGATAGACAGAGGGCCAATCATGTCAACAGGAGATAGACAGAGGGCCAGTCATGTCAACAGGAGATAGACAGAGGGCCAGCCATGTCAACAGGAGATAGACAGAGGGCCAGCCATGTCAACAGGAGATAGACAGAGGGCCAGTCATGTCAACAGGAGATAGACAGAGGGCCAGTCATGTCAACAGGAGATAGACAGAGGGCCAGTCATGTCAACAGGAGATAGACAGAGGGCCAGCCATGTCACCAGGAGATAGACAGAGGGCCAGCCATGTCACCAGGAGATAGACAGAGGGCCAATCATGTCAACAGGAGATAGACAGAGGGCCAGTCATGTCAACAGGAGATAGACACAGGGCCAGCCATGTCAACAGGAGATAGACAGAGGGCCAATCATGTCAACAGGAGATAGACAGAGGGCCAATCATGTCAACAGGAGATAGACAGAGGGCCAATCATGTCAACAGGAGATAGACAGAGGGCCAATCATGTCAACAGGAGATAGACAGAGGGCCAATCATGTCAACAGGAGATAGACAGGGGGCCAATCATGTCAACAGGAGATAGACAGAGGACCAGGCATGTCAACAGGAGATAGACAGAGGGCCAGCCATGTCAACAGGAGATAGACAGAGGGCCAGCCATGTCAACAGGAGATAGACAGAGGGCCAATCATGTCAACAGGAGATAGCCAGAGGGCCAATCATGTCAACAGGATATAGACCGAGGGCCAGTCATGTCAACAGGAGATAGACAGAGGGCCAGTCATGTCAACAGGAGATAGACAGAGGGCCAGCCATGTCAACAGGAGATAGACAGAGGGCCAATCATGTCAACAGGAGATAGACCGAGGGCCAATCATGTCAACAGGGGATAGACAGAGGGCCAGTCATGTCAACAGGAGATAGACAGAGGGCCAGTCATGTCAACAGGAGATAGACAGAGGGCCAGCCATGTTAACAAGAGATAGACAGAGGGCCAGCCATGTCAACAGGAGATAGACAGAGGGCCAGCCATGTCAACAGGAGATAGACAGAGGGCCAGTCATGTCAACAGGAGATAGACAGAGGGCCAGCCATGTCAACAGGAGATAGAGGGCCAGTCATGTCAACAGGAGATAGACAGAGGGCCAGCCATGTCAACAGGATATAGACAGAGGGCCAGCCATGTCAACAGGAGATAGATCGAGGGCCAGCCATGTCAACAGGAGATAGACAGAGGGCCAATCATGTCAACAGGAGATAGACAGAGGGCCAGCCATGTCAACAGGAGATAGACAGAGGGCCAATCATGTCAACAGGAGGTAGACAGAGGGCCAATCATGTCAACAGGAGATAGACAGAGGGCCAATCATGTCAACAGGAGATAGACAGAGGGCCAATCATGTCAACAGGAGATAGACAGAGGGCCAATCATGTCAACAGGAGATAGACAGAGGGCCAGCCATGTCAACAGGAGATAGACATGAGGGCCAGCCATGTCAACAGGAGATAGACAGAGGGCCAGTCAGATCAACAGATTGTGGTGAATAGCTTGCCAGCCCGTCAACAGGAGATAGACAGAGAGGGCCAGCCATGTCAACAGGAGATAGACAGAGGGCCAATCATGTTAACAGGAGATAGACAGAGGGCCAGTCATGTCAACAGGAGATAGACAGAGGGCCAGCCATGTCAACAGGAGATAGACAGAGGGCCAGCCATGTCAACAGGAGATAGACAGAGGGCCAATCATGTCAACAGGAGATAGACAGAGGGCCAATCATGTCAACAGGAGATAGACAGAGGGCCAGCCATGTCAACAGGAGATAGACAGAGGACCAGCCATGTCAACAGATTGTGGTGAATAGCTCGCCATCCCGTCAACAGGAGATAGACAGAGGGCGAGTCATGTCAACAGGAGATAGACAAGGGCCAATCATGTCAACAGGAGATAGACAGAGGGCCATCCCGTCAACAGGAGATAGACAGAGGGCCAGCCATGTCAACAGATTGTGGTGAATAGCTAGCCATCCCGTCAACAGGAGATAGACAGAGGGCGAGTCATGTCAACAGGAGATAGACAGAGGGCCAGCCATGTCAACAGGAGATAGACAGAGGGCCAGTCATGTCAACAGGAGATAGACAGAGGGCCAGCCATGTCAACAGGAGATAGAGGGCCAGTCATGTCAACAGGAGATAGACAGAGGGCCAGCCATGTCAACAGGATATAGACAGAGGGCCAGCCATGTCAACAGGAGATAGATCGAGGGCCAGCCATGTCAACAGGAGATAGACCGAGGGCCAATCATGTCAACAGGAGATAGACAGAGGGCCAGCCATGTCAACAGGAGATAGACAGAGGGCCAATCATGTCAACAGGAGGTAGACAGAGGGCCAATAATGTCAACAGGAGATAGACAGAGGGCCAATCATGTCAACAGGAGATAGACAGAGGGCCAATCATGTCAACAGGAGATAGACAGAGGGCCAATCATGTCAACAGGAGATAGACAGAGGGCCAGCCATGTCAACAGGAGATAGACATGAGGGCCAGCCATGTCAACAGGAGATAGACAGAGGGCCAGTCAGATCAACAGATTGTGGTGAATAGCTTGCCAGCCCGTCAACAGGAGATAGACAGAGAGGGCCAGCCATGTCAACAGGAGATAGACAGAGGGCCAATCATGTTAACAGGAGATAGACAGAGGGCCAGTCATGTCAACAGGAGATAGACAGAGGGCCAGCCATGTCAACAGGAGATAGACAGAGGGCCAGCCATGTCAACAGGAGATAGACAGAGGGCCAATCATGTTAACAGGAGATAGACAGAGGGCCTGTCATGTCAACAGGAGATAGACAGAGGGCCAGCCATGTCAACAGGAGATAGACAGAGGGCCAGCCATGTCAACAGGAGATAGACAGAGGGCCAATCATGTCAACAGGAGATAGACAGAGGGCCAATCATGTCAACAGGAGATAGACAGAGGGCCAGCCATGTCAACAGGAGATAGACATGAGGGCCAGCCATGTCAACAGGAGATAGACAGAGGGCCAGTCAGATCAACATATTGTGGTGAATAGCTTGCCAGCCGTCAACAGGAGATAGACAGAGAGGGCCAGCCATGTCAACAGGAGATAGACAGAGGGCCAATCATGTTAACAGGAGATAGACAGAGGGCCAGTCATGTCAACAGGAGATAGACAGAGGGCCAGCCATGTCAACAGGAGATAGACAGAGGGCCAGCCATGTCAACAGGAGATAGACAGAGGGCCAATCATGTCAACAGGAGATAGACAGAGGGCCAATCATGTCAACAGGAGATAGACAGAGGGCCAGCCATGTCAACAGGAGATAGACAGAGGACCAGCCATGTCAACAGATTGTGGTGAATAGCTCGCCATCCCGTCAACAGGAGATAGACAGAGGGCGAGTCATGTCAACAGGAGATAGACAGAGGGCCAATCATGTCAACAGGAGATAGACAGAGGGCCATCCCGTCAACAGGAGATAGACAGAGGGCCAGCCATGTCAACAGATTGTGGTGAATAGCTAGCCATCCCGTCAACAGGAGATAGACAGAGGGCGAGTCATGTCAACAGGAGATAGACAGAGTGCCAATCATGTCAACAGGAGATAGACAGAGGGCCATCCCGTCAACAGGAGATAGACAGAGGGCCAATCATGTCAACAGGAGATATACAGAGGGCCAGTCAGATCAACAGATTGTGGTGAATGCCCTTCATGTGCATGACGGAAGTGTAAGAAACGAACGGCGAGAATATCATCCTCTTCCTTTTTTGAAGTTGTTTATTATTGTTGTTATTTTTTGTAATCATTACTATCATTATTATCATTGTCATTATTATTGTC
>JAFLJL010016905.1:0-7500 GCA_018398815.1 Conus ventricosus
TGTCTAGTTTACTTCAGTAACCGATCAATTGTTCTCTCTCTCTGTCTCTCTGTCTGTCTGTCTGTCTCTCTCTCTCTCTCTCTCTCTCTCTCTCTCTCTCTCTCTCTCTCTCTCTCTCTCTCTCTCTCTCTCTTCCGGTCAATAGTGTTAATGACTGATAACTACAGTGCTAGACTGTTCACCAGATGATGTCTTCAGGTCCACGATGCTTTGGAGACAGTCATGGCAGGAATATTTACTGGCGCGGTGTTTGTGTGTGTGTGTGTGTGTGTGTGTGTGTGTGTGTGTGTGTGTGTGTGTGTGTGCGTTGTGTGTGTGTGTGTGTGTGTGTGTGTGTGTGTGTGTGTGTGTGTGTGTGTGTGTGTGTCTGTGTGTGTCTGTGTGTTTAAGCGTTCAGGATGTAAAATGTCTCGGGAAAAAAAAGCTTGCATACAACACACATACACACGTGCGTGCGTGCGCATGCACGCACGCACACAATACTTATTGTTGATAGTTTGTATTAGCTGATGGGTATCCCTTTGACTAAAAGACATGATACCACGGAGTTTTTTGGTTTGTTTTGTGTGTTTGGTTGGTTGGTTGGTTGTTTTTTGTGGGTTTTTTTTTTTTTTTTTTTTTTGGGGGGGGGTTGTTGTTTTTTTTTTTTTTAAAGTGCCTGACTAACACACAAATGATGACAAAGGATACAATTGGAGGTAGGTGATGGAGGAGGGGGGGGGATGTCGAGTCATACATATTATGAGAAAGACCTGTTTTAAACCAAAAGGTTTCTGAAGAAATGTGTTTATAGATCCGTTTGAAAGAAGACAGGATTTTCACACAACTGACAGCCTACTTGAGCCTCGTTCTCACGAGGAGGCCAATAAAGGGAAATCATTTTCTACCCAAGAACTTTGAGCAGACGCGAGGGACTTTCAGTTTTCTAAGGATGCACAGCGATAGGCCAATCAGAAGGCGGACCACGGCGAATTCTTATAAGGATGCACAGCGATAGGCCTATCAGAAGGCGGACCACGGCGAATTCTTATAAGGATGCACAGCGATAGGCCTATCAGAAGGCGGACCACGGCGAATTCTTATAAGGATGCACAGCGATAGGCCTATCAGAAGGCGGACCACGGCGAATTCTTATAAGGATGCACAGCGATAGGCCTATCAGAAGGCGGACCACGGCGAATTCTTATAAGGATGCACAGCGATAGGCCTATCAAAAGGCGGACCACGGCGAATTCTTATAAGGATGCACAGCGATAGGCCTATCAGAAGGCGGACCACGGCGAATTCTAATGTGGATGAGGGGCGACATCCAGCTATGCAGGTGGGGAACACAAACAATGATACCCCCATGCACTCAAGCGGAGGTACTTTTCCCGCTGCAGCTGACCCCATAGCTTCCTTCCTCCCCACCGCTATATTCCCCACCCTTCCCTGCTGCTCTTACTCCTTTCTCCTCGCCCCCACCTCTCCCTTACATTTCTCCTCCTCTTCACCGGAGGCTGTCACTTGGCTTAGCGAGGCAAATCTTAAATAGATGTTAGCGAACCGCCAAGAGAAACGTGGACAAACGAGTCACAAGACAACACACGATGCGTTTCGACCTCTCAGGTCTTCTTCAGGCAAGACACAAACAAACAGGACAATGAAAATGAAGGAATTTGTCACTTAGCTTAGATCTCTTCAGCGCAAAGTATCATTGTTTGATTCAACGCCTGCCTTGCGCTGAAGAGATCTAAGCTGAGTGACAAATTCCTTCATTTTCATTGTCCTATTTGTTTGTCTTGGCCTGAAGAAGACCTAAGAGGTCGAAACGCGTCGTGTTTTGTCTTGTGACTCGTTTGTTCACGTTTCTCTTGGCAGTTCGCTAACATCTATTTATGATTTGTTTACATTTCCGCCTGCAGTCGTCTCACTTTGCAACTAGATCCCGCGAGGCAGTCAAGGCGCTCCACTGTGCACGGTCCTCAGCCACTTTGCTGATGTCACTCCATCCTCTGTCAACGAGTCTGAGGTCTCTCTCCACTGTCTGTCGCCAGCTCATCCTGCGTCGTCCTCTTTTGCTCTGGCCTGCTGGGGTCCATTTAATGGCCTGGCTTGCAGGTCTTGATGAGGGTAATCTCCAGACACGACCTAGCCAATGGAGGCACCGTCTGCGGAAGATGGTTGACACGGGCAGCTGTTTGGACCTCTCCCTGAGGTCTTCATTTGGTAGAAAGTCTACCTATTTCATGCCCAAGATCTTACGTAGGCACTTGGTGTCAAAAGCGTCGAGTTTCTTCCCCTCGGTGGTAATCAGTTGCCAGGTTTCACAGCCATATAGCAGCGTTGAATCACACTGGAGTTATAAACCTTCAATTTGATTCCAAGGGAGAATTTCTTGCTGTTCCATATTTTGTTCAGCTGATTGAATGCTGATGTTGCCTTGCCAGTACGACACTTCAGTTCGTGGTCGAGGTCATTGGCGTTGTTGATGGAGCTGCCTATGTTTGTGAAGTTCTCTACTTCTTCCACTTGCTTTTGGTCGTTGAAAACGTCTGTTGGCACTTGGTGTTTACCAGTCAGCATGTTTTTTAATCTTTTTGGCACTGATAATGAGGCCAATGTTGCCTGCAAACTTGCTGATATTGTCTACAAGCACCTGCAGATCCTGAGTGGTGCTTGTAAGAGCGGCAATGTCATCGGCAAATTCCAGATCTGAGAGGCTGTTTCCTTCTGTCAACATGATTCTTTTTCCGTGGGTTGCGTGTTTCCAAACCCAGTCGATGGCAAGTGCAAAGAGGAGACGGGAGAGGATACAACCTTGCTTTACCCCGGTGACAACTTCAAGCCAGTCACTGTATCCATCTTCTGTCCTGACCCTGCACTTGGAGTTCATGTAAATCTGCTCTATTGCCGACACAACATTCTCTGGGATGCCGTAGAATTTCACGATTTTCCACAATGATGGTCTGTGGACACTGTCAAATGCCTTGGAGAAGTCAATGAAGCTGATGGCCAGGGGTACTTGGTGCTCTCCACACTTCTCTATGATCTGTCTTATGTGAAGATCTGCTTCGCACAGGTTCGTTTCGGGCGGAAGCCTGCTTATTGTTCCCTGAGCTCATTGTCCACGATGTCGCGCAGTCAGTTGAGGATGATTTGGCGACACACGTTCCCTGGTATTGACAGTGGAGTCACTCCTCTCCAGTTGTCGCACTCAGGTTGCCTTTGGGGGGGGATACAGACGACTTCGCCATTCTTCCAATCCTCTGGGACGACGCCAGAGTTCCAGGCCTGGTTACAGAGACTGCACATGCAGGAGACGATGCAGTCACCACCACCTTTAAGCATTTCCGCTGTTATTCCATTCAACCCAGAGGTCTTGCTGTTCTTTAATGTCTTGATGCCTGTTCTGATCCTGTCTTCAGTGAGGTCATCGGTGTTGATTGGGAACAGGGGGTGGGGGGGGGGGGGGTTCCACCTCAGCTGGTGTCGGTGGCTCGGGTCTGTTAAAAACTTCTTTGAAGTGCTCGGCCCATCTTGCAAGTTTGTCCTCGCCTCTTGACAGAAGTGTGCCATCTTTTGCCTTTACAGGTCCAGAGCCAGCTCTCACAGTGTCAGTTATCTTCTTTGCGATCTGGTAGACAACTCTCATGCTGTTGCGTTTGACAGCTTCTTCCGCATCTTGTGCTTGCTTGTCCAGCCGATCTCTTCTATCTTTCTGGGCATTTCGCTTTACCTGCCTGTCCTTCTCGACGTATTCCTGGTAGTTCGCTGCTCGCGCGAGCTCGGTCTGAGGAGCAGTTGTGTCTCCTCCGGTGAAATTATTTCCTATATGCTATCAGTTTCCATGTGTCATCACTGAGCCACGATTCCTGCAGTGGCTTCTTAAACCCAAGTATTTCTTTTCCAGCTGTTGCTTTGACATCCTTCATCTCCTCCCATTATTCTGTCGATTCTGGCATTGTTTCAGTCGGGACTGAATACCTGTTGCTCAGGAAAGCTTGGAACAGGGCCTTTAACTTGCTTGTATCATGCCTTTTGGACCGAGTCTCTTTCTTCTTTCTTCTCTTCAGCGTCATCTTCAGCTTTACTATCACCAAATGATGGTCACTGCACACGTCTGCTCCACAGCTATCACTGTTCCAATCTTAATCCATCATTCGTCCCCAAATTGGAAGGCGGTGTTGACGGTAAGCCTTGTTACACGAGTTTGAACACAGTCTGATATCATTCTGACGTCATTTCCGCCAGGACAGATGATGCACCATTTTATGTGGCTCGTGGATATGTTCACGTGTACACGTTTCCTTAAACGCCTCAGGGGCGATGTTTGTTCACTGGCACGTTCGGTTTTACGCGTTCGCGCGCACGCACACGCACACACACACGTCCACGAACGGAAGAATGACGTATAAATTGTTAAGTTGTAATGTTGCGTCATGTCACTGTGTTGTGCTTGTCGTGTCGTGTCACGTTGTGTCGCATTGTATCGTGTCACGTTGTGTCGTATTGTATCATGTCACGTTGTGTCGCATTGTATCATGTCACGTTGCATCATACTGTATCGTGTCACGTTGTGTCGCATTGTATCATGTCACGTTGTGTCGTATTGTATCGTGTCACGTTGTGTCACATTGTATCGTGTCACGTTGTGTCGCATTGTATCGTGTCACGTTGTGTCGAATTGTATCGTGTCACGTTGTGTCGTATTGTATCATGTCACGTTGTGTCGTATTGTATCGTGTCACGTTGTGTTGTATTGTATCATGTCACGTTGTGTCGTATTGTATCGTGTCACGTTGTTGGTGTTGTATCGTGTCACGTTGTGTCGTATTGTATCGAGTCACGTTGTGTCTGTCACGGTCAAAAATAAACACAAGCAAAGTCGTGGTTAGTTGCCAGCCGGTTCGAATCGGCTTAAGCCCGACTCAGACACCCCGACGACTTCAAGCGTCGCATCCAGCCAATTTAGCACAGCGAGGAGACAGCAGACAGTCTGAGTGGCTGGACCGACAGGTCTCGATAGGTCTGGTCAGACGTCTCAGCGCCCACCTAGACTCATCTAGCCAATTTACACTGACCAGTGCCCACACGTTAAGCCACACGGCGCCAGTTAAGTAGGAAAGGGGGAAGGTAGTACGTGGTGGGGGTGAAATCTAGCTAATCAATTAAATGACCAATTGACCACCACAGAGAGTAAGGCGTGTAGGCGTGACTGTCATGATTTGAATATCCAATGGAATTAGAGGGAGATAACTTCGGGTATCAGGCGGTAAAAATACTGACCAATGGTACTGGCCCTTGGACACGGAGTGAGGGCATAAAGTAATGCGTGAGTGAGAGAGAGTGGAGAACGAAAAAAACGAACAGACAGAGAGAGAGAGGAAGAAGTTCGGGAGTAGGCTCTCGCCTACAGGAAGGCAGGGAGAGGAGAACGAACAGAGGGAGAGAGAGATGAGGAGGTTCTGGGTATAGTCTCTGCAGGAGAGAAAAGGCAGAGAGATGAAGAGAGAACGAGGGGGAGAACGAACAGAGAGAGAGAGAGAGAGGTTCTGAGTGGAAGCTCTGCAGGAGAGAGGGGCAGAGAGAGAGATGAGGGGAGGAGAGAAGAGAACCAAGTTGAGAGATTAGCATGAGATAGTCTGCAGAGGAAAGACTAAAAGAGAGATGTGGAGAGAGAGAGTTGCTAACTAATGAAGAGGAAAAGAAAGAAAAGAAAAAGAAAAGAAAAGCAACCATGTCCATTTGATAGGGCAGACTAGAAGAGAGAGAGAGAGTGCAATGCGTTAATGCAGGAAGGAAGAAAGGAGAACATATCGATGTTGATAGTCACTGTTCTATCTTAACCGGGGTTCGACCTCATACCTGGCAGCGTCACTTCGTCAAGCAGAACCACAGACCAACGCCAGTGCCAGCAGACCAATACCAGTGCCAGCAGTTGTGTCGTGTTGTGAAAGTGACAGTGAAAAGAAAAAAAAAAAAGGAAAAGAAAAAGACAGTGATTCGTGAATAGTTAAGATCACCTGGCCAGGTAAAGTAGAAATCTATTTATACCCGGGTTAGTTAATGATGTTTTAGATAAATGATTTTGTGAAGTTCAGGAAAGAGAGAATGTTTTATTTTGTTTGATTCCATATGCATTGATGTTTCGTTCTATGATCATGTGTAGTAAAGTTATAGACTTTACTAGTGGTTTGATGTGACGAATGCATGATATATGAATGAGATTGTAAGCAAGCTGTGAGTGTGTTTGGGCTGTGCGCTAGTCCTTCCTCCATCGACATCACCCGAGGTTGACAGTGTCGTATTCTATTGTGTCACGTTGTTGGTGTTGTATCGTGTCACGTTGTTGGTGTTGTATCGTGTCACGTTGTGTCGTATTGTATCGAGTCACATTGTGTCGTATTCTATCGTGTCACGTTGTGTCGTATTGTATCGTGTCACGTTGTGTCGCATTGTATCGTGTCACGTTGTGTCGCATTGTATCGTGTCACGTTGTGTCGCATTGTATCGTGTCACGTTGTGTCGAATTGTATCGTGTCACGTTGTGTCGTATTGTATCATGTCACGTTGTGTCGTATTGTATCGTGTCACGTTGTGTCGTATTGTATCATGTCACGTTGTGTCGTATTGTATCGTGTCATGTTGTGTCGTTTTGTATCGTGTCACGTTGTTCGTATTGCATCATGTCACGTTGTGTCGTATTGTATCGTATCACGTTGTGTCGTATTGTATCGTGTCACGTTGTGTCGTATTCTATCATGTCACGTTGTGTCGTATTCTATCATGTCACGTTGTGCCGTATTGTATCGTGTCACGTTGTGTCGCATTGTATCGTGTCATGTTGTGACGCATTGTATCGTATCACGTTGTGTCGAATTGTATCATGTCACGTTGTGTCGTATTGTATCGTGTCACGTTGTGTTGTATTGTATCATGTCACGTTGTGTCGTATTGTATCGTGTCACGTTGTTGGTGTTGTATCGTGTCACGTTGTGTCGTATTGTATCGAGTCACGTTGTGTCGTATTCTATCGTGTCACGTTGTTGGTGTTGTATCGTGTCACGTTGTTGGTGTTGTATCGTGTCACGTTGTGTCGTATTGTAACGAGTCACGTTGTGTCGTATTCTATCGTGTCACGTTTGTCGTATTGTATCGTGTCACGTTGTGTCGCATTGTATCGTGTCATGTTGTGTCGCATTGTATCGTGTCACGTTGTGTCGCATTGTATCGTGTCACATTGTGTCGAATTGTATCGTGTCATGTTGTGTCGTATTGTATCATGTCATGTTCTATCGTATTGAAATCGTGTCACGTTGTGTCGTATTGTATCATGTCACGTTGTGTCGTATTGTATTGTGTCACGTTGTGTCGTATTGTATCGTGTCACGTTGTGTCGTATTGCATCATGTCACGTTGTGTCGTATTGTATCGTATCACGTTGTGTCATATTGTATCGTGTCACGTTGTGTCGTATTCTATCGTGTCACGTTGTGTCGTATTGTATCATGTCACGTT
>JAFLJL010016905.1:10000-29595 GCA_018398815.1 Conus ventricosus
GCAGATTAAAGATTTCAATAGAAGACAGTGCGTGCCTGGTCTCTATGTTCAGTATCATCGATATGTTATAACTTTCTCCCTGGCTACATCTACATGGTGTCAGAGAGGAAACGAACCGCACCTAGCAGTGAAGAATGGCTTCATCTCTACAGAATCCAAGCCTGAATTGGGACTCGAAAAATCTTCAAGAGGAATGGCGGAAATTCAAGCAGCATGTGAACCTAATGTTTGCCGGACCGCTGCACAAGACTTCAGAAGCTGAACGATGCGCCTACCTGCTCATCTGGTCAGGAGAGAAGGGAAGAGAAATCTCCAACACATGGAATCTGTCATCTGAAGATAGCAACAAATTAGAGGTGCTGTGCAAGAACTTTGAGAAGCATACCACCCCTAAGAAAAACTCCCTGTTCGCACGATATTTGTTTCTGAACAGAAAACAACAAGAAGGGGAACATTTTGAGAAATTCCTCACCGACATCCGCACCCTCGTCAAGGACTGTGCATACAAAGACGCTGAGGAAATGGTGCGCGACCGCATTGTATGCGGGATCCTATCACAAGAGGCCCGAGAAAAGCTACTGCAGGCTGGAGACCAGCTTGCCATGGATAGAGCCATCGAGATTGTCGTGACGCATGAAGCAACAAAGCAGCAACTGGCGGCCATGCAGAAAGAAGAGGCAGTAGACGTCATCAAGAAGAGACGCATGGAGTCCAGCAGTAAAGATCGATGGCCACACCAAAGCAGTGACACATATGACTGCAATAGCTGTGGACAGAGACACGGCAAGAGGGCATGCCCAGCCTACGGCAAGCAGTGACACATATGACTGCAATAACTGTGGACAGAGACACGGCAAGAGGGCATGCCCAGCCTACGGCAAGCAGTGACACATATGACTGCAATAACTGTGGACAGAGACACGGCAAGAGGGCATGCCCAGCCTACGGCAAGCAGTGACACATATGACTGCAGAGAACAATAAAAGGGGCATTCTGGCTCACCCGGTCTCAACCAGTTTCGACCGGGCGACTCCAGAATGCCCCTTTTATTGTTCTCTGACAAGTAAGACTTCAATAACCAAAAAATAACGACCCTACAAACAAACATACTGTGTTGGATTATCCATTTCAATACTAATTTACTAAACTTTTCAGAGAGTAACGTAGGGGAAAAGCAGCAGTGGCTGAACACACCCCATAGAGTAACATACTGTGTAGGATTATCCGTTTCAATACTAATTTACTAAACTTTTCAGAGAGTAACGTAGGGGGAAAGCAGCAGCGGCTGAACACATCCCCATAGAGTAACGTAGGGGAAAAGCAGCAGTCGCTGAACACACCCCATATACAAACAGTGGAGCAGGTAAGCCTTTAATTGCTAATTGTCGACCTGCCTAAGGACTCCGCACTATCCGAATACTGCAGAGACCCGTCATTAGGTCGACACCTGATTACTTACTACGTGACCGGACATGACGATTTCGAACCAACGCCAGCGCCACTCAGTTTAGCCATGGCGTTCAATGCAGGCGGGTGTGTTTGTGTTTACAGAGGAACAGCTTTTGCCATAGATGAACATATGTTTTATTACAAGTGTATGACGGAGTATCTAAACAAAAGAAAATCAGGCGTGCCCAGTTCTTTACTTCCTAAGCTAAAGAGAAGTATTGCTTTTTTGGAAGGTGAGGAGAAAGAAAAACGAGAACCTACTATTGATAAACTACACAAGCGCTTGAAAGCTTGTTGATTTAAGACAGAGATTTAGCTGATATATTTGAAAGAGATGTTGTTAACTTTGAAAAGCTTTTAACTTTTGAAGAAATGATTCCCTTTTAAAAAATGGCGCTGTTTTATTTAAAAAGTTGGAGTCGCGAAAGGAAACGTTTATTAGCCGCACTCCAAAACCAGCCTTGAAGGGCCAACTTTGGCATTAAGCCAAGCGCGTCTGATCTTAACACAGGCCCAGCTTGACACTGGCTGACCTATTTGAGCGCTACAGGCAGTCTCGCGACCTGCTTTAGTGTTTGGACTGTGTGTGTAAGCATCTAAATATAGTAACGATCATGATTGGTGACAAAGAAGACGGTCGCGGTCTAGCCTAGACCGCGTGAAATGAATATCATGATCGATAGCAAATCTTACCAATTGCTGCTGACGTGATTCTAAAGTAACCCGGCTACCTACTTGGCAAGTTTGCTTACCTTCTTCGACGCCCTGCTACAGAGTGTACTTTATTCAACTGTCTTGTTTATTGAATCAAGCTTTTGATAAATGCACTTGGTGGCTGCTTTGAATAATCTTCAGTTGACAGAGAGACCGACAGCCCCGTTTTCTTCAACACAAGCCAACGCACCCCCACACGCACCATCCCGTCTATTGTGTGAATGATTTCTGTGTATGTGCGTGTGTGTGATCCAGATCATGCTATAAGTCACCCCAAGTTCTTAATTAAGTCACCCCAAGTTTTTAATTAAGTTTTTAATCAAGTTGCCCCAAGCTCTTAATTAAGTTTTTAATTAAGTTCTTTATTAAGTTCCTTTAATAGGCCGGAGGACGTCCGGGAAAGACCGGAGGACACTGGGAAAGACCAGAACCAAGGGCTCTGTGGGCTGGCTCCCCACTTTGCCTTAAACATGTGGCTACTAAGAATAAAAGGAAAAGATGCTCCCAGGATTCACCGAAAGGGGGAGAGAATGATGAATCCATCGGTGCTCAACCAATCACGACTGCAAATCCCAAACGGACTATGAACATGGACCAAATGGAATATCCATGTGTCTGTGGAAAGCGTTTCGCTACCACCCGTGGCATGAAGATCCACAGAACAAAGATGGGATGTGTGAAGACTCATCTGAATGAGCAGCAGCGCACTGCATCAGCAGATAAGACGTCGGAAGACCAAGGCCAGGATTTAAACCACAGTGCCAAGGACATCCACGCTGTTGGTTCGGATGAGGAATTTGCACAGGCCCTCGATGCCAGGCGCCTGAAACTCAACCTGCCACGAGCAAACAAAACTGAAGATTGGGAGAAACTGGATGCAAAAATCGTCCAAAGACTCCATCCACTGATAGGGAAAAGCACCCTGGAACACAAACTAGCCACATATGGGGACATTGTGTATACCACATGTAGAGACGCCTATGGAGTAAAACTACCCAAAGAGAAAACACCTCCAAAGAAATCCAGACGCCAAGAAAAGATGGACAAGATCAGAGTCCAAAAGAACAACCTCAAGAAGCAAATGAAGACCGCACTGCCAGCTGAAAAACAAGGCTTGGAAAAACTGTGGGAAGACCTGAAAGAAAAACACAGCGCTCTCAGCAAAGCGGAATCTGCGAGGAAGAGGAAGAGCAAAAAGAAGAAGACACAAGAGCGCTTCTTCAGAGACCCCTTCCAGTTTGCCAGAACACTGTTTGAGCAGCCAAAATCTGGGACCCTAAGTGTGGACAAAGGAGTTCTTGAGCAGCATCTGAGGAAAACATACTCTGACTCACAGAGCAAAGCATCACTCGACATTCAAGGTCTGGTGTGGCCAACCAACCCTGAGGAACAGTTCAATGGCAAGCCTCCAACGTTGGCGGAAATCAAGAAGGTGGTCGACAAAGCCAGAGCCAAATCATCACCAGGGCCAAACGGAATACCTTACCAGCTTTACAAGAAATGTCCCAAGGTGCTGGAGTGGCTCCACAGGCTGCTGCGATCGGCTTGGAGAAACCAGAAGATCAGCGGCCAGTGGATGACGGCAGATGGTGTGTACATCCCCAAAGAGCAAAACTCAAGTGACATCAGCCAGTTCAGGCCAATATCACTACTGAACGTCGAAGGGAAAATCTTCTTCTCTGTCATGGCAGCAAGGCTGACCAAGTACCTGATGGAAAACAAGTACTTGGATGTGTCAGTCCAGAAAGGTGGCATCCCAGGCGTGGCTGGCTGTGTAGAACACGCCACAATGATCTGGGACGCAATCCAAAAAGCAAAAACAGAAAAGAGAGACCTGGACGTAGTGTGGCTTGATCTGGCAAACGCATATGGATCTGTGCCCCATGAGATGATACAGTTGGCTCTTGAGATGTACCATGTGCCAAAGAACATCCGCGACATGCTCAAGAAGTACTTCAATGGCTTCTCAATGCGGTTCTCTACCAAGGAGTACACAACTGATTGGATCAACTTGGAAGTGGGCATTGCAATGGGCTGTGCAATTTCCCCGATACTGTTCGTGCTGGCAATGGAACTCATCTTGAAAGCAGCAACAAACAACGCGAGACAAACAGACCTTGGCGATGGATACAAGATGCCTCCTCTCAAGGCCTTCATGGATGACACTACAGTGATTTCATCCAGAGAAGACGAGACACGTCATGTGCTAGAGAGGCTGGACGACATAGTTGCCTCATCCAGAATGAAGTTCAAGCCAAAGAAATCACGGAGTCTCTCACTGAGGAAAGGAAAAGTGGCCGAATCTGTGGTCTTCAGTGTTGCCAACCAGGCCATTCCAACAGTCACAGAAGAACCAGTCAAGAGCCTTGGAAGATGGTATGATGATACGCTGAAAGACACACAAAGAGCAAAAGAAACCAAGCAGATGGCGGAAGAAGGCTTGGAGACCATTGACCAGTGTGGGCTCCCTGGCAAATACAAGGTCTGGTGTCTGCAGTTCATGCTGATACCAAAGCTCCTATGGCCTCTGATGATATACGACATCTGCACCAGCACAGTGGAGGCAATGGAAGCCAAATCAACAAGTTCACAAGGAAATGGCTTGGTGTCCCACCCTGTCTGACTGACATCGCGCTGTACTGTCGCCAAGCAAAGCTCAAACTACCACTGAAATCCATCCTGGAGGAATACAAAGCAGGGAAGATCAGACTTCAAAGCATGCTGGAGGACTCAGGAGACAAGGTGGTAGAAGCAATCAAGCCCCAGCTGAAGACAGGCAGAAAATGGAAATTTCAAGAGGCGATGGATTCTGCAAAAGAAAGTCTCAAGATCAGAGAAATAACAGGACACACACAGACCAACAGACAAGGACTGGGGGTGACCAAAACTGAATGGTGGTCAAAGGCCAAAGGAAAAGCCAAAAGAGACATGATGATTCAGGAGATGAGAAAAGAAGAAGACCAAAAAAGACTCCAAAAAGCCGTCCAGCAGAGCCAGCAAGGGCAATGGACAACGTGGGAGAATGCACTCCAAAGAAGTCTAACTTGGAATGACATTGGCACATGGCCCCTCTCAGGATCAGCTTCATTCTCAGATCTGCATATGACCTTCTGCCCTCAAATGCAAACCTGGTGAAGTGGGGGAAAACAGACGATCCTGCATGCCCCCTCTGCCATGAAAAACAAACAGTGGAACATGTTCTAAGCTCATGTAAAGTAGCCCTGGCTCAAGGAAGGTACACATGGAGGCACAACCAAGTGCTCAAAGAGATTGTACAAGTAGTCTGGGCTAGTACCAACACCACAAAAGGGAGAATCAGGACTCCAAAAGCACCCGCAACATTCTTCACGGCAGGAGGCAGCAAATCATGGCCAAGAACAACAGTGCCACTCGAAACATGCAGGCAGAGTCTGCTGGATGGGGCAGATGACTGGGAGTGCACTGCAGACCTCCCAGAATGGAAGAGTCACCCAGAGATCATCAGCAAGAGTGGCATGAGACCAGACATAGTAGTCCACTCTAAGTCAACAAAGCAGCTGATCATGATCGAGCTCACGGTGCCATATGAGAACAGAATGGAGGCAGCTCAAATCTACAAGACTGAAAAGTATGCTGATCTGGCAAACAGCCTGAGGAGAGAAGGCTATCAGGTCAAAGTCCTCACTGCAGAAATTGGAGCTAGGGGATTTGTAGGAACGTCTGCATACAGCCTCATGAAACAGCTCTCAGTTGCAGGGAAGGAAAAAACCAGAGCCCTGAAAGCAATGGCAGAAGCGGCAGAGAGGTGTTCAAGCTGGATCTGGTCAAGGAGGAACAAAAGTGAACTTCATAAGGCTTAATTTCCCTATAAATATCAGGTGTCCCTGTGGCTCAGTGGTTAAAGCGCGAGTCATTAAGTAGAAAATGAGCATGTCCAGAGGGTCATGGGTTCGAATCCCAGCCATGGCTCGTCCTAAGATGGGGAAAAAAAAGGGGCAGCAGAGGGACATCCGGAGTCATGAACCGGGTGTGGCCCAACCCCCCTAGAGTGTCAGGAGATAAGGGCCGAAACACTTGCTTGAAGGGGGCTTCTCTTCTGAGGACTCTCTGCTGCCACGCTCTCCACGAGTTTCTTTCTACTTAAGTCACCTCAAGTTCTTAATAAGTTCTTGATCAAGTCCCCTCAAGTTCTTACTCAAGTTAGCTCAAGTTCATAACTAAGTCATCCCCCAAGTACAACCAAGTTATTATTCAAGTTAACTTATAATTATTTATTAAGTTCTTAAAATATTATTGCATCTGAAATGGGTCAAAATGATCTTTTGTTGTTGGCGGTTCTGGCATGCTTTTTTGTTCATCTTCTATATTTAGTGGTTGAGATTGTTTGGACTGCTTTGGGTTTTGTTGTCTTTGTTTATATATTTTATAACCGTAATAACCACCCCCAACAGCAGCAAGGGCGCCAAAAATGGCAACAGTTTTAAGTTCAATATTCCATGAAGGCTTTGGTGCTGTAGGCCATCAATCAACTTGTTCTTGTTCTGGTGTTTTTATAGCCGGCATTGAAACAACTGTTGGCGTTGGCGGCGTTATGTTTTCATTATGAGCTATATTCTGTGATTGTAACATTAATTTTTTTTGTTTGTTCCACTCTGCTAATTTTTTTCCTGCTGCAACGCGTCCAGGATGAGGGGGGCTACTGACCACTTTCACCTGATTCAATGTTTTCTGATTCTGATTCTGCTGATTTTCTGGCTCGGTCATTTTGAAGGGAAATAAAATCTATATGATTAAAAGTAATTAATCCCATGATTAGCGGCGATAATAATGTTCCAAATCTGTAATACAGATCACATCCTAGAGACTCTAATGACTTTGTTAAAACTGGATCCTGCGTTAAATCATACATAAAATCTTGTTCAGAATCAATAGGCGCAAATCTACTAACTAGTTTAGTGTACAAACTAAGAACCGTTTGTCCTACACTTTTTACCATTCTTGATCCTAGTTGCGCTTCATACCTGTTATGATACTTTATAATGTTTTGTGGCGACATCTGTTGAATCTGTTCTATGCTGAATTCATTTCCGAGGAACTGTTTTGTTTTCCCACATGCTGCCAAAGAATACAACCTTTCTTTTTTTGGCATAATAGCTTGGCCATCAACTTGATCATTTGTAATCATAAGTTCAGGAAGGGTTAGGCCGCCCTGTAGCTGTAGTAGATCATCGCTGTTCATGTTTTTTATCAATTATAATTATTTTATTTTTTTAAAATGAGCACCGAAAAAACTGTCGCCAACCTTGTATACCATTCTGCTGTTATTGGAGGCCTAAGTGTAGGATACACAATGCTTGGTAAAAGCCTGTTAAAAATAAAACCGGCAGATCTTGGCAAACTAGACTTTGAAGACGCAGCAAAGCTGATTGCTGTTACAGCAGCTTCGTTCGCTACGAAAGATTTTCTAGTTAAGCAAGGAATAATTCCTGACAGTATAAATATGTAAAATAAAAATACATTTATAAAAATGGCTTCATTCGTAATGATGTTAGGCGGCGCTGTGTTAATGCGCTTGCTTTAGCGGAAGTAATTACGCATTTAGTAAACTGCGGGATGACGGCGAGAGAAAAAGACATAACAAAGCTATGGAGCAACTGGCAGCTGCACAAGATAACTATGAAAAGCAGAGAATTGAGCAGTTAGATTTTATTAATAACAAACTGAAAAAACAGGGACATGCGGCTTACACATTTAAAGACGTTGATCAAGCAATAAAAAAATATTATCTTGTAACAGGCAAACCAGTCGAGACATTTGCCCCCCCCAAAATTCAGTGACTTTTATCAACCATCATAAAAACAAAAGATGCAAGAAATCGCGTTTATTGTTTTTGGTATGACCGTTGTGTATTTTGTTGCGCATAATATTGGCTGAATAAAAATGAACAAAATCTATTATTCGCCAAAAGGATTTTGGAAGGGAATCACGGCAATAAAAAAGCTAAGCCAAGCAGGGGGAGTCAGTGAACAAACAGCAAAGGAATGGTTATCTAAACAAGCGATTTGGCAAATTTATCTACCTGCACCTAGACAATACAGAGACCACACTTTGTGAATACAATCCCGAATGACACCCATCAAATGACCTTCTGTATTTACCCCATGATACGATCAGACAAAAAAGATTTAAGTACGCACTCACAGTCATTGACATAGCTTCAAGATATAAAGATGCGGAACCGTTAACACAAAAGAGTGCTTCTGCTGTTGCTGTTGCCATACAACTGATATACCAACGGGTCCCTTAACTTATCCTCGCATGATTCAAGTCGATGATGGAAAAGAATTTAAAGGCCGAGTGAATCAATTGTTTTTAAAACATAGGGTTACCATTAAAAGAGGCATTCCGGGAGTTCACAGATCACAGGCTTTGGTTGAAAACTTTAACAAACAGTTTGTGAAAGACTTTTTTCCTACCAGTATCACAGAGAGCTGATTGACAATTCCGCAACACAGAATGGTTAGAAGGCTACCCTCAGTTTTGCGCGCAATGAATAATGAAGAATTTAAAGGGCTAAAACCAGACAAGCAATCAAAAAACAAACAATAAATGCTGTTGAAGGAGACTCCAGTACACCCAGCAAACTATTACCGTTTGGCTTGAAAGTAAGGTACCTTTATTTACCGGGGGAAGCAGAAGGGGACACTCGCATCAGGCAACAGATCCAGTTTGGAGTGTTGATCATATGAATAAAAAGAATTGTAAAAATGAATCCGCCCATGTATTTTTTTACGAGAAACTGACACGACAAAACAACCAGCTCCTCAAAGATCTTTTGTGAAGGAAGAACTGCAGATAATCCCACCAGACACAGTTCCAGTTGCTTAATTAATTTTTAATTTACATAAAATGGAAGCTCAGAAGGAAGCACAGAACGAAACAAGAATGATAAGAAGAGACCTTGGAATTGATACGAGAATCATATGATACGAAGTCTATTATTAAGGAAGCATTTGTGAGGGCTCACCAACACATGCAATGCATCCAGATCACCTGCAGCCCAAAATCCCAAATTTTGATATCAAATATGGGATAAAGAATATCTTGAAATAATAAAAAAAATTCGAGCGCATCAAGCAAACATGAAAAATAATTTGGTTGAATTGGATAATGATATAATTGAGCTTATAATAAAACGTGAGGAAAAAATAAACCCGCGGACGAAGAAAGTATTTTATGCTGTTCTCCAGTGCCCGATTGCATATGAAAACTCTGGATTAACAAATACTCGTTTTGTGTTTGTTCTATCTAATGACTTCTTTGTTACAACAGTTGTGTTGATCTCATGTAGATTAGATCGTAGTTTTACGTTGTCATGATGAAAGGTATGTTTATTGAACAATGCTTCTTTGTAGTTGTCATGTGATATGTTTGACTGCACAACACTGCGAGATATTCCTTTTGCTTTCTTAATGGTTTCTCCTGGCTCGAAATACTGTACATTTTCGACCTTAAACCAATAAACTCCTTAATCACCCCTCCAGATAATTCATCCTTCATCTTTCCTAAAACCTTCTTATTAACGGATAAATGTAAAGGCGAATCTTTAGGGTAATCAGATGTATCATACCATCCCGCATCCCCTTTAGCTACTTCTAATTCCATGTCTTTATAGATGTCTTCAGTAGGATATCTATAACAAAACTGTCTGTATCTGTGTAAAGTACTCTAGACTCTGGATACGAGGGTTTAAAGTAGTCATAAAGAAATTCTAAGATCAAAAGCTTTGATAATTCTAAAACAGTAAACCCAATAAATACGGGTTTTGGGTCCAATTTGACTTTCTTTTTCTTCATCATTATGCAAAAAGCTGATCATGAAATCTTCTAAAATCCTGATAATTAGGTTTTGAAGTTAGCTTAATTGCTTCGTTTTCTCTGGTGACCAATCTGACATCTTTACGCTTGTGCGGATTTCCATAGTCTTTCCGAAATTGAAACAGCTGTTGTTCATCAGCTTGAAAAAGTCTTTTTCTGAAGCATCTGCGGATTTAGTTCTGAGATCAGTTTTTCTTCATGATGTATGGTTTCATGAACTGTTCTTGATCAAAAGCAATTACACGATGAACTGCTGTTAGCTTCAAACCATGTCTTAAATAAAATTGTAGAAGTCTGTAATGACAGACATAATTTTTTTTGTCTCGAAGATTAGGCACAAGTTTAGGCGGCTCTGTTGGATTCATCTTTAGACTTTCTGCTGCTAATGGATAGTCATTATGCAGTCATGGAGTTCCTGAGGATATTCTAAGTCAACTTCTAGAATGAAACCACGCTGTTGATCTGGCGCCAAACTGTTCAACCACTTTAATGCTTTTTTGAATATTTTCGGATTGTCTTCTGTGTACATTTTAAAGTTGCGTAATGGAAGTGATTGCGCCATAGCCCATCCATACAGATTGTTTGCATCTAAATACATAAGATAGTTAGACCTTTTACTTGGTCATAATCATCTAGGTATTTTGTTTGCTTTACAGTAATGATGCGACGCCATACTAATTCCTCCACGCAATCCGTTTTCAATCATCTGTATCATTGGTAAATCTGACAATAAATCAATCTGTACTCCAGTAAACTTTAAGAAAGCATCCCAACTCATCCCAGGCGCAGAAATATAATGCGCAGGATCCAGGCTATAATGTTTTATGCAGGTCTTTCTGTAATTTTCAAAGACGTCCGCCAACAAACATACATCGGCCATCAAGTAGGAATCATGATAGTCTCCCATCGTTTTGCAATCTAACTTCTGCCACGCATCTTGAGCATGCTGGTAATCAGAATCGCTGATGTCCTTTCCTCTGAGACTAGAAAAGAACGCGCCTTTAGGTGGAAGCGAATCTTCATCAAACCTTTCCCAACTGTTCATGTACTCATAAGGGTAACGCCCTTTCTAACAAGAATTGGGTCAAAATATTCTTCCTTTATTGGGCAGGCCTTTAAGGCCATAGCCAGTGACTCTAATGATCCCATCATGTGCTGCATAGAGTCATAAAAAGACATGTTATTTAAAGTGAAACACATGTACTTTTCTGATGACTGTGCAATGCATGTTATCCTGAAGGCGCCGTCTACTGCTTTCATTATAAGATGAGAGTCGTAACCTCGCAAGTTATGAAAGAAGATGGGAAGCTTCCATGTCTTAGATCAAACTTTAGTTGAAGATTGCATTACTGTGTGCTGCTCCTCTAAACTTTCCGCTAATGTGATCATGGTCTCTTACTGTTGGATTGGCATCTTCACTGTTAGACATTAGCTCTAAACCGCAAATCCAACAATGTGTGGCTGATTTATACTGTTCTGTCTTCAGGCGACATTATGATTTCAGATAAGTTTAGATTATTAGAACGGGCGTTTACGCACTTGCTGCATGCGTTCTAAGAAGTATTATGCAGCATTAGGCCCTCTATATAATTCTGGTTCCGAATGGACGCCATCCGACCTGACAATAATGAAGGCAAATGAACAAATCTGATGATTACTCATTAAGACTGTTTTTCGAAGTTTTTGTGGCGCTGGCCCTTCATAAGGAACAATAAGCGACTCGAAGTCTGCGTAAACTACGTATGGAGAATTTTGCAGGCCGTTTCCAGTTCTTAAAACTAACTTTAGATCGGGGTGGGGGTGTAATTAGTTCTGTTTTACAGTCTACAGAACTTTTACAATGTTTTATATGTTCAAGCGCGGCTTGAGGGGTTTGGAATTCTTGTTAAAACTTTCTACAGAATTCTTGTTTGCAATGTTTTTTTGTAGTATATGCTAACAGTCTACTCAATGTCGTATTAATGTGTAATGCGGCAGCCCCGCTGGTGAAAACATCAGTAGTAAGTCAACATGATTTTTGTCTGGCTCGCCAATCGTTGGACTGTTCTTGGACACTTTAATCGGTTGTAGATTTGTTTCCTCATCCCACGTGTAGACATTAACAGTTATTGGTTTGTTTTGTTCTTCAAACTGATCAATGGAATCCACGCTAACAGGAAAGGATATTCCACTAAAGTAAGATCATTGATGTAAGGCTGATAGTTAGATACCTCTCTGCGTTTTTGCGGGCGTAAATGCAGCCTTGCAAGAACACACCACATAAAACATTTGTTGTCTGTATTCTTTATGTTTAAAACTGCTTTTTTTGCAACTAATGCAGGAGGTAGTGGAATGTAAGCCTTCCCAAACAATCGGCGCATACTTAGCCTGTTTTAATCTGATCTCTAAGACTTCGCCCTCTGGACCAACCAGAGCCTCTCATTTTGGCTTCTTCAGCGCCACATCAAACTGTGTAAGCAGTTGGTCTGCCCAACCAGGTGTTAAGTCATTATGAAAAGAATAACCTGTTGTTGAGCCGAGACCCAGACTTCTAGATTTTCTTCATTTATTGTTATATAGTCGATTAAAACAGCTAACATTACTTTAACTGGCGGGTCTATTGTTAGTTTACCTGGAACTTGAGAAATTGCATGTACAACACTTGCCTGTACGTTTGTTGATCAATGACTTCTAGATTAATATCATTTAAAGCTTTTGACAAACCTCTCCCTTAAGCATTCCTTCAAACAATTCGTCTGGTCCTTCATATATCTTATCCATGCTGAGTTTTCTTTTCAAACTCAAAATATTTATTTAAATTAAAAAAATAATTAATCAGAATCAATATCAACGGTCTTTTTGTGCTTAGACTCATAAACTAAAGTATAAACGCCCTTTGATGTTGTTAATGTGAGCTGTTTAGAACAGAGTTTAATGTCTCGTTTACTTTTTTTAAACATTCCTTTTTTATCTGCTCGGTGTCTGGCTGTTGAGAAAAACTTGCCCTTGCCTTTTTTTGAAGATCAAACTTTTGTCTTTTATAGTCATCAAATCGCCTGTAAACGACTAAATTCTTCATCCGTGATGTTTTGAGTCAGCTAGCGCTTTATTTATTGTCAGTTTGAACGAGCTAAGTTTAGCTGTTATTAGTTGAACCATAGCTGTGTGCTTTTGGAGTTTAGTTTTTAATTTTTTGCCCACCGCACTTACAGCTAATGAACACAGGCCGAGAGTTAAAGATAAACCGGCTAGAGGTAAAGCTGCGGGTGCGCCTACGCCTGTTGCTAAGAGGCCTACACTCGTTCCTGCTGATAGAGCACTAATAGTCGATGTTCCAGTATTAACATATGTAACAGCATTAAAGGGAGCAGAATACCTTCGTTTGGTTTTGCTGTATTTTGAAAGGTCTTGCTCTAGTTTTTGTTGCATTTGTGTAATGTTTGTTAACCTAAAGGTTTTTATGTTAGGGGTTTCTACTATCCCTTCGTTTGGCGACTCTGGCGCTGTAGGGACATTGGATAAACCTGAACAGACATGCTTTTTTTAAAAATAAAAATAATTTAGTATTGTGTATTTTGTAATCTGTTATCTTCAATATTCAGCTGCGCCTCATATATTAAAAACAAATGTACATTAACTGGTTTATCGCCATCTTTTTCTTTGTCAATTTGAATGTTTATTCCGTCTTTAAAAAGTTCTCCCACTTCCATGCAACTGATTATCCTCCGTTGCCCTTAGGTCAATCCATAAACCGTATTTGTTGTTAAATAATCATCAAGTCTAACATTGTGAAGGTGTAGATCTTTAGACACAAGGTCTACCGTTGGATTTCTACCCCTCCCGCCCCAAACAATTTTCTTATTTCGGCAAAATGCTGATAAGGTTTAAGCCCGCTAGCGTAGATTTGGTTAGGACTACCCTCAATTGTACATTGTACTTTCGTTATTTTAGGATTAATAAACTTTTCACTTCCTCTTTCGAATGTTCTTCATCTTCGCACAGCAATAAAATACCTTTAAGCGATCTTGCTGTGACAACGAAACTAAAATTCCATATAGCATCGGCCCCTTTCTTCTGGGATATGTTGTATGATGAATCACTCTATCGTAATATATGCTTTTCTTGTCTTATATTGTTGCTTAATCAGCCTTGCTAAATCAGGTTGCTAACAGCGTCAAACTCTAACGAGATGTCAGAAATGCTGTACTTTGCTTCGGTGTCTGTTGATCTGATAACACGTTTGTATTCGTTAAAAGTTAGTTCATATGACAAACTGTCTTTTAATGCTCCTTGATAGTACGGCGCATGCGCACTTAACAACTCAAAATCCAAGGGGATGGAAAAGCGATTTCCATACGTAAAAATTTACAGCCACATACTTTTTGCCAGCTTTATTAGCATCTGCGGCGCCTATTCTGTGTTTTAGTGCTTCTTCATTATCTATTCCTTGAAACGCAAGATCGGCCCTTTCATTCTCGTTAGCCATAGATCAGAATAGGTTAAAAAATATGTCAGCATTGTGTAAAGAAAATATTTCTTGCCCCTCAAGTTTTATAGAAATTTTCTTAACAATTGCCCGACCCAGATTCTGCACAACTGTCCTGTTTGGGTCTGTTGCTGATTCGAGATCTATTTGAAAGTAAGTTGCGTAGAGCCTGGCACAATCACTTCATCCGCTCCTAGGCCTGGAAATTTGACATAAGAATTTGATCCGCATCAATAGTAGACGGATTATTTGGAACAATAATATTCTGCTTATTTCCCTTCACTCCAAAGGGCTCTTTCAGTCTTCTATGCGGTTAAGAATTGAACCATATACTTGTGACATTTTTTTATAAAACAAAATAAAAAGTTAATTATTTAAAAACATGGCAGGCATTGAAGGTGAAGAAGATTTTGATGTTTTTGATCTTGGAGACGACATGATGAAATGCCACAGCATCGCTCAGCGCCTTCCAATGCGGCGTGAATTAACAGAAAAGTCATGTTAAATCATTCTACCAAAATTTAGGCTTTGAACCTCCCGAAGTTTTAGACCCTAATGATTTTGACCGAGATGATGAATGGCCATTTGTATTGAAAAACGATCCAGGAAACCCTGTTAAGCTTACGCATGAACGAGACCCCTCAAAGTTTAAAGCCCTGAGTACACTTAGACAAAGACTCCCCGTGACGTACAAAATCGCCTTGGCATTGCTAAACCAAAAATTTGATAGGGATGCAGTTGCTAAACTTCAAAACACGATACAAGAACTTCCAACAGATAACCAAATGCAAAACATGGAACTTAAAGATTTAAGTCCAACAGCAGGGAAATAAATCAAGCAATAGAAACCAGTTTTTCAGAAGAAACAGCAATTAAAAACAATTAATGATTCCCCGCTACCCATGCGAGAAATAACGGCCCTTGATCATGCTTTGAGAACCATCAAGGCGAATTAACAAACAATTTAGCAAAACCGGGTGAAATAGATGAGCATATAAAAAGAGAAAAAGAAAAACTCGTTGAGGCTGATGACGCCAACTTAGGGCATGATATTAAAGAAAAATAACCCAAGACTAAAAGATCTTGAACAAGAAAGATCAGCAAGACTAGAAGTGTTTTTCTACTAACCGGGAACAATTACGAACTCAAGTGAGCAGAATAAGAGAAACTATTCAAAGAATTTTATATGAAGACACAACGCTAGCAAAACGAATACGAACACTGTTTAGAGAGCAAGGAGTCACATTAGCAAGCGTTATAACAGCCTTAGGATTTGCAATAAGTACACTGGTGATGGCTATTACAGGTGGCGGTGGTCCCGGGTCAGTGCCTCCCCGCCATCACCTCCATCGCCGCCTGATAAATCATGGGTAAAAAAACACTTGATCATCTTGCGGGTTTATTAAAAAAATTAGCCGGTAAAGCCGTGGATGCTTTAGCAGGTATATTAGGGGTGTTGTTAGCTGGCTTTTGTCTACTGCAGGCAAAGTAGTTGGCTTTATGGCCGAGCACTTATGGGCATTAGTTCTCTTAAAAGTTGGGTTAATATTTAGTAAGATAAAGACCGAGTAATCCTATGCCAGTTAATACAACAAGTGCTGTCTTTTCATATTCATGGTCATCGCGAACAGAGTCCGCGTCTTCAATGGCCTTTAGGCTTTGGACCTTGGGATTGGATGACTTATTCTTGGGGGGTCATCTTGTTTGTTTTACTGCTTGGAATATTACAGGCTCAGAATTTATTTCGTTTTTTCCGACTTTCTGTTCATTGCCTGCCACAAGGATTTCATTATTGTAGTTTATTATTGTACCTATCTGGAGTCTGAGGTCAGAAGGGAGCATGTATAAACCAGTGCCAACAGCAAAGTCTACTTTCGATCTTGCGTATTGTAAAACATTTTGGTACCTTTTAATACTTGAAGGCAAATCAACTGTAGAATTAATGGCGTCCTCTAAATTTGCTAAGTATTGTTTTTTGTGCGTCAAAGCCAGTAGAAGGATCAGTTATGCTCGACCTCGTTTGTGCTTGCGAGCCTAGCAACACCAAACGTAAGTACGAACAGAGTCGTTTATTCGTTCTATTCCTGCTCTAGTTAGGGCCCTTAGAAGTGTCTAAGATAAATGTTGTCCATGCTGTTTTATGCTCTTGCTCTATGGACCCGAGGTGAACAGCTTTTGCCTGAAGAGAAAGATGTGTAAGGAGGATTCCAGTCATATTTATACTTTCTGTGCGCGCCCCAAAAATAAGGGGTGCCTAAACCATGATTAAGATCGACTTTTGTCTAAAGTCTGTCTTGGCCTTAATATTGAATTCGTTACAAATCCTTCAAAAGCCTTCATGTCTATTCTGTTGCTAAATGGATTAAACGTTTTGTCATTTGTAATGGTGCTTGCAGTTCAGTCAAAATACGCCTGAAGGTGTAATAGAAATGAAATCTGTACACTAACCTCACCAAAGGATCAGGATGATTTAAGTGATCAGCATACGACACTCCACACCCAGTTGATGCACAAAACACAGCAAAGTTTAACTGGTTCTGATAAAACTGCATCGGATGACTAAACCACACTTTCGGGATGTGGTCGTTTTTAATAGGGGTTAAGATATCTGTTTAATGGAGTACTAACCTTTACTTGAAAGGTGTCAGACTGAGTCACAGAAATGTCAAGAGTATCAGTTGTTATATTTTTAAGATTGTAGTGCGGCCCAACAGAATATTTTGCATCAGTATATTTAAATGCAGTCATTTTTATTTCGTTTAAAAAATGTTTGTAACAATAACAACCCAAGACCGCCCTTTCGTTTTTAGAACATGCTATTGATAACAATTGCAGAACCAGAACGGTCGCGCTCCATGAAATATTTTACCAAGTCGTATGGTTTAATATAAGTGAATCCAAGGAGAATAATAAGGTTCTAAAAGTTGACAAAACAGGGGCCAATGTTAGCCAGTTAACAATACCTGATGGTTTTACGGGTTTTGCTCACTAAAAGAAGCAATGAGTAACTTCGACATTACTCTCAAACTTAACAATGCAAATCTAAAAACAATGTTAACATTCAAGCCTGAAGAAGAAGGAGGTTACTATTTTGATAAAGAGCTAGCTAAAATGTTAGGCTTTGCAGCTGACAATCATAGATTTAGAGTTACTCCAAACAAAATACTTATGAGGGAGAAAATCCGCTCGATCTTGCATTACATTCATTACTCTATGTTCATTTGGACGAGCTGAGCACTGATGAAAACTTATATGATGGAAGGCCCTCAACTGTTTTAAGAGCTCTTCCATCAGGGAAAGCTGCATATTGCGATTATGAAATTATACAATTCCCTAATTTACAGTTTAAAAGATTAGTTTGTGGGAGGGTCGGATCATTTAATTTAAAAATTGCAGACAAAACAGGGAAACTCGTGAAATGTGATAACCTGCACATTGTTTTGGAAATAAAATAATAAGTTGTTCAAAAAATAATGTCGCGTGGGCCAGAAGAACCAGGAGTTACATTAGCGCCTGTGAGGTGTATAACTTTAGAATTAAAAGACCTTGCAGACGTTGCGGACTTTGAACAGAACGGTGAGATAGGCACTTTGTATGGGTTTGAGTACACTAAAGATGGCGATTATAAACGCAAAGAGGTTGGCGACAACAAAAAGTTTCCTAAACTAGAGCAACTGCGCAATGTAGAAGCAAATAATGCTGGCCAGTATGAATATAAAATAGTTCGAAAACCTGACAGCAAATGGCACTTAGAACCATATTTAGAATGGGACATAAAATTTGAATTCATAAGCCCATTTACATTTTTTAGCCGTCAAAAAAGTTTCCAGAAAAGCATTCAACTCAGGCCCTTTACATGTAAGTCTTATGCCTGAGGACAATAGTCGGAAAGAGATTGAAATAAAGCCGTATGGGAATAAACAGTACATCCTCCACAGAAGAGAATCAGTTTTTGAAAGATGCTTCTACAAAATTACAGTTCATTCCGCAAATGAAATTAGGAGACACGTTCACAATGATATTTGAAATTTCTGTCTTAAAAGATGTGGAGAGGGATGGGGTTGTGGGCGTTAGTGACGTCCTTCTAAAAGGAATTCTAATTAGCTGGCAAAACTTAGACGTTGACAGTCTTAAAGTTACTGTCGTCGTTCTTTACGACGGTGGGGGGATTAAAGTCGTTACAACCAGTGACAAAATCAATATTAGTCTAAATAGAAACAATCTTACAGAACTAAATTGGATTAATCTTACCCATTTAGATCTTATAGGATTTTATTTATACTGAACAAGTTTGACAGAGAGCATGATAAAAACAATAACTGGATTAGATTAAATTCTGTTATAAAACTATGGAGCAGTTAAACTTTATGCCAAAAGAGCCTCATTGTTCATTGATTTGTGGGCAAACTGGTTGTGGAAAAACAATATTTGGCCTAGACCTATTACAAACAGTTTATCGCTATAATTTTGATCATATTGTGATTTTCTGCCCAACACTTAAATGGAACAAAGCATATCATGATAGAAGGTTTATATGGACAGATGATGAAATATATTTAGTTGATCCTAGCAATAAACTGAGTGAGTGTTTAGAACAGTTTTATAAACTGTTTGAAGGAACGCAGACACTATTTATTATAGATGACTGTTCGGCAGAAAGAGACATAGTTAAAAAGAGAAACACTTTATCAAAACTAGCTTTTAGTGGAAGACATGCTAGGATAAGTGTGTGGATTTTATGTCAAAAATATAACTCAGTTTTAAAAGACTTTAGAGAACAGTTAAAGACTGTAGTTTTATTTCACATGAAAGACAGAGACTCATTTGAAGAATGTTTGCGCGAAAATGATGTTATTGAAAATGATCAAGAAAAACACAGGATTAAGCAAAAACTGAAATCTGAAAAGTTTAGTAAATTAGTATTGAAAACGGATAATCCTACACAGTATGTTTGTTTGTAGGGTCGTTATTTTTTGGTTATTGAAGTCTTACTTGGCAGAGAACTATAAAAGGGGCATTCTGGAGTCGCCTGGTCGAAACTGGTTGAGACCGGGTGAGCCAGAATGCCCCTTTTATAGTTCTCTACTGCAATAACTGTGGACAGAGACACG
>JAFLJL010016906.1:0-7500 GCA_018398815.1 Conus ventricosus
GATATCAGTTTATGACAGGAATCGGCCAGATCACCATCACTGTCACTGGAAAACGACAGAATGTGTCTGACTTGAGCATTTAGCGGAGTGACACCGTGCTGCAGGCGGAAAGGCATGGAGGGACATGTCTCCGGATAAGTCGTTGCAAGTCTCATAAAACAAAGAAACTCCGCTAGGCTAAGGAAACGCCTCTACCCTCTACAAGGCAGCTTCGGTAAACTTTCCCGTTAGACACTCCCCCCCACCCCACCCCGCCCACCCCGCCCCGCCCTCCCCCGCACCTCCAGCTCCTCCCAAACCAAAACTTTTTATCTTTCATTTCTTTTCAACTCTATCAACTTTTGCTTTCTTTTCATTCAGTGCAAGCCCTTTTCTGTCTTCCTTCTTTTTTTTTTTTTTTTTTTTTTTTGACAGAATAAAAACACCACGAAGCTGCAGAAAATGGCCTTTCAGACCCCCCCCCCCCCCCCCCCCCCCCCCGTCCTCCCTCCTCACCCTGCATTTTTTTTTTTCAGTTTCAAGAGAAAATGTTCAACACTGTGCCCCTCTAGCAAGAGAATCTATAGGAGTGTTAACTCTCATACTTCAGTGTTCATCAAGAATAAGCTTGCTTGCGTCACAATGGGGATATGATAGGAAAACTAGGCTCCTACCACATCACCCCAGTAAGAGCAGATCATCACCAGAAAGAACTGAGCAGTTTTCCGTCAATGTACTACCTTCTCTTCCAGATAAATGTAAATAAAACCAAAAGAAAACGCCACCTGTCCCATCCCTTCCCTTTACGTGTAATAAACAACCAGAACGCTCATAAAAATCAAGGGGATTCCATAGGATAAACATCAGTATTCTACAGAAAGATACCTTCGTAGAGAGGAAGGGTACAAAATGGAAATCTTTCTCAGTCAGAAATGTGTGTGGCGTGGGTAGGAAGGGTTCTGCAACATTGTTAACCATTGGAATGTTCGCTGTGCTGTAAACGGACAGGGGTCAAATACCGGGACGGGTTGGGAGTGAGGAGTGGATTTCCTACGCAGTATCACAAATATTAATCACACACCTTGGTCAGGACAGCGCTAAACGCAGCAACGACCAAAAACCAACCACTATTCCCTGCCCGCACGCTTTCTTCCCCACGCTGAGAAAGCGAATTGCCGATGGGAAAGAGTAATAATTATGCGGTAAAGTAGGGTGGGTGAGGTGGTGTGCGAGAGTGATGGGGTGGGGGTGGGAGAGAGGGGGTAAAAGGGGGGGGGGGGGGGGGGGGGGGGGGGGGGGGCGCAGAGGAATTCCCCATACTTTTATCGGCAAAAGATTGGGGAGGGGGAGGGGTGGGCGGAGGGGAGGTGTCGGCTTTATCCAAAAGACGCGCGAATGTTCTTCAAAAAGGACAAGTAGGCATCAGTGTATTTGCACTAAATGGATTGTAATGACGAATCGGCAGGGGATGAAGAAAGAAACCACCGCCTCCCCTCTCCCCTCACCCAATCTCTTCTCCCTCTCCCATCCCCATTTCCTTCTAGGCGCAGCTGATGGACCAACATCAAGTCGCGGTCTCATGAGCAGTAGGAAGCAGCAACTACCATGACAAACCCCCTCCCCCACCGGTTTTCCCATTGGTCTACTCCCATTCGCCTACTCAGAATTCCCTTCGTAGCCCAAAGGGAAAAAATTCCCATTTGTCTAACCCTAACCCTCCCCAAATGGGAGTAGACGAAATGGAGTAGACCAAATGGATGTTACCTCCCCCCACCATCCCCCCCGCCCCCCCCGGCCCCCCGGCCCCTTCCCGTCTTTTTTGCCACCATGTAAGCCAACTCACTCCCAACCCCTACACCCCTCACCCCTGAACACCAACAACGAGGTCAAAAAACGGACCCCCTACGGAACTCAAAAGCAATGTCCATCTTTGAAAGCAAAGACTGCCCCCCCCCCCCCCCCCCCCCCCCCATTCCGAGTCAAGGGATACTCAACAAAGAAGCAAACTAGCAGGGAAAAAGCACCCCCTACCTCCCCCCCCCCCCCCCCCCCCCCCCCCCCCCCATAACCACCACCACACACACTCCTCCCACTTCGCCCCACCACGCCGGCCGCTCGCAGTGACGTCATTTGAATCTGTGTCAGTGTCACGGCGCGAGGAGGGGGAGGGAGAGGAAGGAGGTGGTGGTGATGTGGAGCAATCGATTTAGTCATTGAAAAAAGGTTCTGCATCTTCCTCCTCTATCGACTGTTGTCACTGCTGTTTGCTGGCAACTCCCGAGGGGGGGGCAGAGAGACGGTTTCCTGCCATGCTGACGCCATCTTCTGAAAAGAGGGAAAAAGAGGGGAGAGAGGGTGGGGTGGTGTGATGTGTTGGCCTGCGAGGTTGGGTACCAAAATCCAATTTTAGTGAATAGGAATTTTAGAAGGGGAGGGGATAGGAAGACTGTTTTTTTGCAGGTAGGGAGGGAGGGAAAGTTAGGTTTAAATGATTATTGAACAAACCAAAAAAAAATAGCCGAAACATTTATAAATTTAATAACCAGCACATCCACTTTAACCCCGTTCCAGCGAGCACAAACTAGTGACGTGAGAAAGAACGAATACTTCAGAGCTTCCTCCGTCAGAATGTAATGTTACAAGTTTCGGTTCAGGTTCAGGTTTAGGGACGATAATTTATTTCATCATAGCCTCGCGGCTTTATAAGCCCCTTCTTAGTGTACTCGTTTATTGGTCAGGTCTATAGCGAGCCCATTTTTTTTTTTCGACCATCAAGTCGAACATGATATCAGTAATTGTTTTAATGCTTGTCGTAAGATTTAAAGAGTTAGTGTGACACAGTCTACAAACCCAACAAATTGTCCCACGCAGAATAAAAGTGTGTGTGTGTGTGTGTGTGTTGTGGGGGGGGGGGGGGGGGGAGGGCTGTATAGCACAGAAATAACCCCCGCAGGGTGGCCGGACTCTTCAGTTGTTGACTGGATTAACGTCGTGGTGACTGGATTAACGTCTGCTGTTGGTGACTGGATTAACGTCTGTTGTGACTGGTTAATGTCTTTTGGAGACTGGATTACGTCTTTCATAGTGTCTACCACGAGGACAAGATTACCTTCTGTATCACCCTTCCTACCACCCCCTCCACCCCGCTTCTTCTCCCCCTCCCCTCCCCTTCCCACACACGCCTGCCACTTCCCTCCGCCAAAGCTCGAAGCTGAATCATTCGCCGACTTCTAAAATCATTCCGTGTTAATGTATAGTGTGTCGTTATTTTTTCTGGTGAAAGAAGCGTTTTTAGTGGAGAGGGTGGAGGGGGAGGGTTCGGGGTTGAGGGAGGACACAAAAGGAAATCTTTCCAAAGTAGGTACACTCACCTCAAAACGTCAGACAGCCGATCACCACAGCCCCCTTGTGAAAAACGCTGCCGGTTCCCTGAACTCTAAGCGACAGTCAGCTGCACAGCGCAGCACAGCACCCCCACCGTCACTAAAACCACCACCAGCACCGGCAACAACGACCGACACACCGCTGACCTGTCCACTTCTTCCGCCAGCTCTGGCTCCCGGGGTGCCGCCTCCGCCTAACCGACACCACTCCACACTGAGCTCGCTGAGCAAGACTCAGCGACGACGAGGAGGGGGCGGGTAGAGGGTGGGGGGGGGTGGGGGGGAGGATGATGGGGACTTGAAATTTGTTTACCGAGGAGGAGGAACGAGAAGAAGATGGGTGGGAGGGGGAGAAAGACAGCGACACGTGAACCACGTGGCGGTAAGACAGGAAGGGAGGAAGAAGGGGAAAAAGTCCTCACACACGCGCTAACACACACACACAGAAACCTCTAGCTGAACTGCTTTCAAGAACTGTCTACCCCGCTAAGATGAAACACGTCAGCTTTGAGACCAGCTCGCGATACAAAGACGTGCAGTTTACCGTTGGATTTCGTAGCGGTTCACTAGTTGTAGTAGGAGCGCGCGTGCATGGCGCGTGCATCTCGGGGAACAATGCTGACTGGCTGCTCTTCTCTCTCTCTCTCTCTGTGAGCGTGTCTTGGTCGGTGTGTGATTCATTCACACAGCGTCACTGCCGCTGAGTCACGGCACTGCCTCCCTTCCACCTCCTCCCCTCCTCCTCCTTCCTTCCCTCCCTGCCTGCGTTACTTCTGTTGTGTCGTGTGTGTGTGTGTGTCCGTGTGAGTCTATCTGTCTGTCTGTGTGTGGTGGTGTGCGTGCGCGCACAGATGTGTGTGTGTGTTGTGTGTGTGTGTGTGTGTGTGTGTTGTGTGTGTGTGGTGTGGCGCGCGCGAGCGCGCGCGTGTGAGTGTGTGGTGTGTGTGTGTGTGGAGAGAGAAGAGAGGAGAGAGAAGAGGAGAGAGATTGGGAGACATTAAGATAAGATAATGATGATTATAGCCCAGCCGACCGCAAAGGGCCACATCAGGGGAGAGAAAAGACAGAGAAAGACAGACAGACAGACAGACAGACAGCAGAGAGAGAGAGAGAGAGAGAGAGAGAGAGAGAGAGAGAGAGAGACAAAGACCCAGCCCCTGTGTGTGTGTGTGTTGTGTGTGTGTGTGTGTGTGTGTGTGTGTGTGTGTGTGTGTGTGGTGTGTGTGTGTGGTGTGTGCGTGCGCGCGCGCGCGTGCAATCTCTCAATCTCTTCCCTCCACTTCACCCTCCCTCCCCATTTTCTTCCCCCCATCCTCACCCCCATCCCCCTTTTTTTTCTCCTTTTTTATGCTTGTTTTTAAACACTAATTTTTCCTTAGTTTGCCAGTTTCTTCTGAGTTTTGATTCAGAAACACTTTTTTTTTCTTGTTCAGTTGCCACAATTCGCAGAACATCGTTTTGTTTCAGTAATCAAGCAACTATATGGACGTCACTAAACACATGACTGTAGTGGCGGCCAGTGCCCCTTCCACTCTGCTGAGTGACTGAGTGGTATGCTGTATCCACTCTGCTGAGTGACTGAGTGGTTATACTGTATCCACTCTGCTGAGGTGACTGAGGTATGCTGGTATCCACTCTGCATAGTAACTGAGTGGTATACTGTAATACACTCTGCAGAGTGACTGAGTGGTATACTGTAATACACTGTGCAGAGTGACTGAGTGGTATACTGTATCCCCTCTGAAGAGTGACTGAGTGGTATGCTGTATCCACTGTGCAGAGTGACTGAGTGGTATGCTGTATCCACTCTGCAGAGTGACTGAGTGGTATACTGTATCCACTGTGCAGAGTGACTGAGTGGTATGCTGCATCCACTCTGCAGAGTGATTGAGTGGTATGCTGTATCCACTGTGCAGAGTGACTGAGTGGTATGCTGCATCCACTGTGCAGAGTGACTGAGTGGTATGCTGTAATACACTCTGGCAGAGTGACTGAGTGGTATGCTGTATCCACTGTGCAGAGTGACTGAGTGGTATGCTGTATCCACTCTGCAGAGTGACTGAGTGGTATGCTGTATCCATTCTGCAGAGTGACTGAGTGGTATGCTGTATCCACTCTGCAGAGTAACCGAGTGGTATGCTGTATCCACTCTGCAGAGTGACTGAGTGGTATACTGTATCCACTCGTGCAGAGTGACTGAAGTGGAATGCTGTATCCACTGTGCAGAGTAACTGAGTGGAAGCTGTATCACTCTGCTGAGTAACTAGTGGTATCTGTACCACTGTGCAGAGTGACTGAGTGGTATGCTGTATCCACTTGCAGAGTGACTGATGTATGCTGATCCACGTGAGAGTGACTGAGTGGTATGCTGTATCCACTATGCAGAGTGACTGAGTGGTATGCTGTATCCACTGTGCAGAGTGACTGAGTGGTATACTGTAATACACTCTGCAGAGTGACTGAGTGGTATGCTGTATCCACTGTGCAGAGTGACTGAGTGGTATGCTGTATCCCCTTGCAGAGTGACTGAGTGGTATGCTGTATCCATGTGCAGAGTGACTGAGTGGTATATCTGTATCCACTGTGCAGAGTGACTGAGTGGTATACTGTATCCACTCTGCAGAGTGACTGAGTGGTATCTGTAATCACTGTGCAGAGTGACTGAGTGGTATGCTGTATCCACTGTGCAGAGTGACTGAGTGGTATGCTGTAATCACTCTGTGCAGAGTAACTGAGTGGTATACTGTATCCACTTGCGAGTGACTGAGTGGTATACTGTATACACTTGCAGAGTGACTACAGTGGTATGCTGTGATCCACTCGTGCAGAGTGACTGAGTGGTATCTGTATCCACTGTGCAGAGTGACTGAGTGGTATGCTGTATCCACTGTGCAGAGTGACTGAGTGGTATACTGTAATCCACTGTGCAGAGTGACTGAGTGGTATACTGAATCCACTCTGCAGAGTGACTGAGTGGTATGCTGTAATACACTTGCAGAGTGACTGAGTGGTATACTGTAATACACTCTGCAGAGTGACTGAGTGGTATACTGTAATACACTTGCAGAGTGACTGAGTGGTATACTGTAATACACTCTGCAGAGTGACTGAGTGGTATGCTGTAATACACTCTGCAGAGTGACTGAGTGGTATACTGTATCACTTGCAGAGTACTGAGTGGTAACTGTAATACACTGTGCAGAGTGACTGAGTGGTATACTGTAATCCACTGTGCAGAGTGACTGAGTGGTATACTGTAATACACTGTGCAGAGTGACTGAGTGGTATGCTGTAATCACTTGCAGAGTGACTGAGTGGTATCTGTAATACACTTGCAGAGTGACTGGAGTGGTATACTGTAATACCTGTGCAGAGTGACTGAGTGGTATACTGATCCACTGTGCAGAGTGACTGGTGGTATACTGTAATACACTGTGCAGAGAACTGAGTGGTATGCTGTATCCACTGTGCAGAGTGACTGAGTGGTATACTGTAATACACTGTGCAGAGTAACTGAGTGGTATACTGTATCACGTGCAGAGTGACTGAGTGGTATACTGTAATACACTGTGCGAGTGACTGAGTGTATGCTGTATCCACTGTGCAGTGACTGAGTGGTATACTGTAATACACCTGCAGAGTGACTGAGTGGTATACTGTACCCTTGCAGGTGACGGAGTGGTATACTGTAACACTGTGCAGAGTGACTGAGTGGTATACTGTAATACACTGTGCAGAGTGACTGAGTGGTACTGTAATACACTCTGCAGAGTGACTGAGTGGTTACTGTATCCACTGTGCAGAGTGACTGAGTGGTATACTGTAATACACTGTGCAGAGTGACTGAGTGGTATACTGTAATACACTGTGCAGAGTGACTGAGTGGTATACTGTAATACACTGTGCAGAGTGACTGAGTGGTATGCTGTATCCCCTCTGCTGAGTGACTGAGTGGTATGCTGTAATACACTCTGCTGAGTGACTGAGTGGTTTGCTGTAATACACTCTGCTGAGTTACTGAGTGGTATGCTGTAATACACTCTGCTGAGTGACTGAGTGGTATACTGTATCCACTGTGCAGAGTGACTGAGTGGTATACTGTAACACACTGTGCAGAGTGACTGAGTGGTATACTGTA
>JAFLJL010016906.1:12500-40000 GCA_018398815.1 Conus ventricosus
ACATGTTCGTTTTTGAGTGTGGGGACTTGCAGGATGAGAGGCTTTGGGCCTTTTACAGCGACCAATGAAAAACCCTGTTCAGAGACAAAAGAGGGAGAGAGAGAGGGGGGGGGGGGGGGGGGGGGGGGAAAGGGGGGAGGGGGAGAGAGAGAAGGAGAGGAGGAGAGACTGATGTGATCTTTGGATTTCTGAAAGAGATTAAACATTTTTTTGTCTGATCATAAAATTTTCCAGGAAACAAGTTTTTTTTTTTAAAACCAAAATTTTCCCGGGGTGTTTTTTGAAGGTGTATTTCAATGGGTTGCGTGAATGACATTTTTTCCCCCAATGACGTGTGCGTTGACATCAACGCGGTGACAGCCCTGATATGGCCCTTTGCAGTTGGCTGGGCTATAAGCACCATCAAAAATACCCTGACCAGGCCTCCGGCTAGGGGCCTAGCAAAGGGCGGTAAGCAGAGGTGGTCGTGACCTCCGTGCTGTACTGAGTGCAGTCAAGGTCAATGAGATGGGCCCAGTCTTTGTGTTTGTTGGACAATCATCGTTTTAAACTCTAATGAGTGAGTGAGTGAGTGAGCGAGTGTGTGTGTGTGTGTGTGTGTGTGTGTGTGTGTGTGTGTGTGTGTGTGTGTGTGTGAGGGACAGACAGACAGACAGACAGAGACACACAGAGAGAGACTGGCAGACAGACAAACAGACAGACAGACAGAGAATAATCATCTTTGTTTTAAGATCCACTCATTACGAATGACAAAATTTTAGGATGAGCTCATCGGCCCATTTTCACCCCCCCCCCTCCCCCCCCCGCCCAACCCGCGCGCCCAACGTCATCTCTACACCACGCCCACCCTTTCATCATCCACCCCTACCTCTCCCCCCTCCCCCTAACCATCCTCCCAGAGCTAACAGGTGCGGGGCGCATAAAGCGGTTGATTATCACCTGTCACTGCGAGCCAACACAACCACCCCGCTTTCAGCTGTGGAACCATCCCTGTATCCACTTTCAAAATAAATCAGTAAACACACACACACACACATACACACGCGCGCGCGCGTACACACACACACCACACACACACACACACACACACCACGTAACACACATTCAATCCACTTACAATAAACTAAACCACTCTCCTCTCTCTCTCTTCTCTCTCTCTCTCTCTCTCTCTCTTCACACACACACACACACACACCACACATTCAATCCACTTACAAATAAAGCTAAAACCTGTCTCTCTCTCTCTCTCTCTCCTCTCTCTCTCTCTCTCTCTCTTCTCTCTCTCTCTCTCACCACACACACACACACACACACACACACACAACACACACACAGCTCCACCACACAAACACAACCCACACAACACACACACCACACACACAACACACTCACACACACACACCTTAATCCACTCCAAACAAGGCTAAACCCCGGCCACCACATTGACACACACACACACACACACACACCTTCAATCCACTCACAAACAAGGCTAAACCCCCGTGCCACCACATTGACACACACACACACACACACACACACACACACACACACACCTTCAATCCACTCACAAACAAGGCTAAACCCCGTGCCACCACATTGATCAGGGGCAGATGATGAGTCATGGCTGGAGGACTGGGAATCCGCAGGAGGAGGAGTGGAACAACACGGTACAAAAACAAATCGTTCAGCGTAACACAGGCGAAGAGTCCTACTGACGAACACCAATCAACAGACAGCTTACAGATTCCAGCCAATGCCGTTGCACGTGTCTGGCCAAGTGATGCTGTGTGTTGCTCAGCCGACCGCAGAGGCAACATCCGGGCTGCAGAGCAAGTTCAGAGGTAAGGTAATAAGGTAATGTGACTTACAGCCCAGCCGACCGCAAAGGGCCATGTCAGGACTGTCACCGCGCCGAAGTCAGCTCACAAGTCATTCAAAAAAAAAAAAAAAAAAATCACGCACCCTTTTAAAACAGACCTAAAATACATATGAAAATTTGGTATAAATCTTTCTTCCGCACAATCTTAGATCCGATGAAAAAAACTGTTAATATCTTTCAGAAATTCAAAGATCACATCAGGAGGGACATCTCTAAACAAGGTATCCACGGAGTCTGCTGTAAAGACGTTCAGAACTGAACTACGGACATCGTGAGGCCAAAGAAGAAGAGGTGGACAACAACCGCAACGAACCAACAGCCCTGGTGACGGCTGGCCCCCAGAGTGGACACCACACCACTTGATGCTCCGATGGTCGCCACATGGACTGCTTCGTTTGGAATGCAAGCTTCCATTTTGTATTCTTTTTAGGGGCTGGAAGCGGGAAAGGCAGGTGAGGGGACGGGGGGGGGGGGGGGGGTTGCTTTTCGTTGGTGAAAGATCCAAACGTAAAAGTGAACACTGTGGGTCTGTCTTTTTTTCACACGCACGCACGCACGCACGCACGCACCACACACACACACACACACACACACACACACACACACACACACACCACACACACACACACACAGGCAGGCACGCGCGCGCGCGCACACACAACACATAAACACACTCACACATACACACACACGCACTCACACACAAGCGCGCGCGCATGCATGAACTTGTGCGCACACACACACACACACACACACACACACACACACACACACACACACACACACACACACCACTCGTGAGAGAG
This sequence comes from Conus ventricosus, assembly GCA_018398815.1. Taxonomy (NCBI): domain Eukaryota; kingdom Metazoa; phylum Mollusca; class Gastropoda; order Neogastropoda; family Conidae; genus Conus; species Conus ventricosus. The sequence continues at coordinate 15,189 of JAFLJL010016906.1, forward strand.
AGAGAGAGAGAGAGAGAAGAGAGAGAGAGAGAGAGAGAGAGAGAGAGAGAGAGAGAGAGAGAGACAGAGAGAGAGAGAGAGAGACAGAGAGAGAGAGAAAGAAGACGCTGAAATACATCTGATCCTCATTAAATCGCAGTCAGGCCCCTCATCAAAGTAGGCCCGGCACCGATCATTTCTCGCTTACGCGTGGTACCTGTTTAACCCCTTGATGACGACGACACCGTTGCCCACATGTTTCATCTCTGTCATACGGTCAAAACACTTTGCTTGCAACGTAAGGCGACTGCAGACGGAAATCTAAACACATCTTTAAAAGTTGAAAATGTAATAATTCCGCCGAAGATGAACAAACAAATCACAAGACAAAACACGACGCGTTTCGACCTCACTTTGCGACTAACTTTGATTCATACCGACAGCTACTCTTCTTTGTTTTCTATTTCGCTTTTCGTCGTCTATTTTAGGTGTGTTCGCTTTTCATTTTCGTTGTCCTGAGTGTTGTGTATCTTGCCTGAAGAACATCAAAGAGGTCGAAACGCGTCGTGTTTTTGTCTTGTGGTTCGTTAGTTCATGTTGGGCGGATTTATTACATAAACCTTTTTATGATTTCAACAACAACAACAACAAAAACTTTGGTAAGACCAGCCGCCGTGGCGAAGTGGTTAGCGTCGCGGACTCCCGGCTGGAGGTCGTGGGTTCGAATCCCATCAGAAATCATGGGGTTTTTCTGCCCCGACCGGCTCCTACCCAGAGTTGAGTTGCTGCGGACTCAGTTGGGAAGACTGGGACCACACAGTCGAGTTTCATCCACTTAATGGATGCGTTTCTGAGAGTGTTGCTCAAATTTCCTGACCAACACTGCAGGTGCCTGTATCTCTCGGGCCTGGTTGACGCCGGATATATTATGAAAGGAAGCGTAGAGTACAGCCCTGTCAAGTAATCTCAGACCGAAATGGAAATCCGTAGCATCATCTTAATCATCCTCATTCTCATCGATCAGCATGAAAAATAAATGTCTCAAATTCTGTGGCCCTTCATGCCCTGCTCTCATGGTGACCTCAGTTTCGATGTCCTCTCCACGTCTGTGGCCTTGGTTTGGTTCCGTCGGGGTCACCGGTATCGGCGAGTCCATGGGGGCTGTCGTTGGACGGACGTGGTGGCACCCTCCGGAGGAGAGCTCACTCACGCCGGCTCCGCGACTAAGCAATTATTGTCGTCAGTAGGGGCTTAGTAGGTGGTGTCCTGCGTATGTTAGATCAGAACAGGCGCCACTGAACACCACGAAGTGGAAACGGAGCAGTGCAGTGTCTCCTCCGGTAGGTTGGCCTCTTGATGACTTGCATTGACTGCTCCCTGTGGGATGCCGGTGCCGGGCTATGTGCGGGGCCGACCGGCTGTGGGCTGTGACGGGTGTCGGAATGAGCGGCGTGGGTGCACATGCCTCTGAGGTGGCGCAGAGGTTGGACAGCAAAAAAAAAAAAACAAAAAAAAACTGTGGTAAAACAAATTTGGTCATCCAAACCCACCTTTACGGCAAGTCTTTTATATTACCCAGGGTTATCCTTCGTTGGTGCCGTCTTGTCAGTAAATGTATTACACTACGGCGATTTCTCGCGGTTCATTATTACATTTACCAACTAATTACCACCGGTTAGGTGAGAAAGAATGAGCATGTCCTTCGTGTGTCATGCCATCAAGTGTATTTACATTGATTTGTTGTGGATTCAAGATTCCATTTTAACAAACAACTGCCGCCGTTAGTGAGAATGAAGAGATTGTTCAGCTGTGCTGATTCGTTTGGCCTGAACGCCCAACCCAAAGGGAGACAAAGGAGAGGAATTCATGGATGGACACTCGATCAGAGATAACAGCCAGGACACTAACAGCCAAAGATCGCGCACACGAACCCTCCCCCCCCCCCCCCCCCCCCCCCCCCAGTAAACAGGACAAACGGGAAACAAAAAAGGAAAAAAAATCACACACAGAACACAATGTCAGCTGTTTCCATTTCTTTACAACATCTTTTCCAACGATAAAATCGAAGTGCAGATGTCTGTGTGTGTGTGTGTGTGTGTGTGTGTTGTGTGTGTGTGTGTGTGTGTGTGTGTGTGTGTGTGAGTGTGCGTGTGTGTCGGTGTGCGTGCGTGTGGTGTGGGTGTGTGTGTGTGTGTGTGTGTGTTGTGTGTGGGTGTGTGTGTGCACGCCCGCGGCGGGCGGCGTGTCTTGCGTGTGCCGGGTACGTTCGTCGTGCGTGCGGCGTGCGTGCGTGCGTGTGTGTGGTGTGTGTGTGTTGTTGTTGGTGTGTGTGAGCGAGTGTGGGACACAACTTGTTCTATTATTGCAGCTTGCTGCAGGGAAAAAGACAACACGCTCGCATCTTTAAACTGGCCCCCACCCGCACAACACCCTCTCTTTTTGTAGGCACGATAGACAGAGCACAATACTGTTCACATACACACACGCGTATTCTCTCTCCTCTCTCTCTCTCCTCTCTGTCTTCTGTCTGTCGCTCTCTCTCTCTCTCATCACTCTTCCTCTCTCTTCTCTCTTCTCTCTCTGTCTGCGCTCTCATCTCTCTGTCTCTCTCTCTGGTCTCTCTGTATGTCTCTCTGTGTCTGTCTGTCTGCCTGTCTGTCTCTGTCAGTCTGTCTGTCGTCTGTCCGTCCTCTCTCTCTCTCTCCTCTCTCTCTCATCCCTCATCTCTCTCTCTCATCCCTCTCTCTCCTCTCTCTCTCCTCTCACTCCGTCACCCAGTCCCCGTTCCCTGTCTGTCTGTCTTCGTCTGTCCTCACACACACACACACACACACAACACACACACACGACACACACACACACACACCACACACAGAGCCACAGACAGACAAAGAAGCGAGTCATCCTCGCCACAGGACACCGCTCTCACCTCACCAAAGGATGGGACCTGACCGTTAGCGGCACTTGGGTGCCACACACTGCAGGCACTCATGCACAGACCTGCAGGCACACATTGCAGGCAGGAAGCAGGCAGCCAAGGCAGCAGGCTCGCTCCTCACCTGTTTAGGGGCCGCTGTACTGGCAAGGCTTGCTTGCAGTACTACTAACACACCATGCACCCCTTCTACTGCTTCATATCCTTCTCGTCAGCTGCATCATGGGATGCCTAGAGGCCAAACACACAGCTTCACTCTCTCTCTCCCTCCCCCACCCCCTGTCCTCTCTCTCTTTCCTCGCTCTGTCTGTCGGTCTGTCGTCCGTCCCTCTCTTTCTCTCTCCTCACTCTCTCCTCTCGTCTCAGCACTCTCTCCTCTCTCTCTGCATCACTGCACTGTTTCCTCATTACATCTCTCTCTCTCGCCCCCCCTCTCATCTCTCTCACTCATCTCTATGTCGCTGTCTGTCGATGGTCTCTCTCTCACTTCTCCCTCTCTCTCTTTCTCTTGTCGCTCTGTCTCTCTATATCTCTGTCGCTACTGGTTCTCTCCTCACTCTCTCTCCTCTCACTCTCTCTGTCTCTGTCAGCTGTCTGTCTGTCTCTCTCTTCTCTCATTCTCTCTCTCTCTCTCTCTCTCTCTTGCTCTGTGGGTATGAAAGTAGTCTGTCTGTCTGTCTGCTGTCTGTCCTGTCTCTTTCATTCTCTCTCGCTCTCTCTCTCTCTCTCCTTCCCTCAATCTCTCTCTCTCTGCTCTCTCTCTCTCGCTCGCTCGCTCGCTCTGTGAAAACCGACATTTCCCCCATTTATTCTGGATTCTTCTGCTCCCATCCCAGCTCCCTTCCTTTTCTCTTCTCTGTATCGCTTGTGTGTGTGTGTGTGTGTGGTGTGTGTGTGTGTGTGTGTGTGCGTGCGTGCGTGCGTGCGTGCGTGCGTGCGTGCGTGCTGCGTGCGTGCGTGCGTGCGCGCGCCGCGTGCGTGCGTGCGTGTGTGTGTGTGTGTGTGTGTGTGTGTGTGTGTGTGTGTGTGGTGTGTGCGTTGTATGTGTGTGTTGCGCCGCGCTGGTGTTTTGTTGTTGTTTTTGAGTGCGGGCCATGCTGGGAAACATAAACAAAAAAAGAAAGCAAACATGCATGAAAATCCAACGTCAGGTACTGAAGGAGAACTCCTCTTGAAGTGCTGCAGACCAACACAAAACCGTAATGGAGTTTTATCTCAGCATCCCCGCCCGACCCACCAACTACCCCCACAACCCCATTGCCCTGTCCACTCTTCCGCCCCCTCTCCCCTCCAGTGTCCTAGATACTGACAGGCGTGACAGAAGGAACATCCCGTAGATGTTATTTTCAAACAGAGAGAGAGAGATAATGTTGCGTATACCCAGCCGACCGCAGAGGCCTCATCAGAGGCCTAGTCACCACGTTAAAATCAACTCACCAGTCATTTAAAAAAAAAAAAAAACACTTTCACACATCTCGGTTTAAATGACATCGTCTACAAACGCACCAGAAACTTTGTTAAAAATCTTTCTTACGTAAAATCTTAAATCAAAAAAAAATGTTTAATTTCTCTCAAAAACTCAAGATCACGTCAGGCCGGGCATCCCTGAACAGGATCTTCATGGACTTCCGCTGTAAAATGTTGTGTCTCAACATCGTGCAAGTCCCAACACTCTAAAAGAACATTTTTCATTGTGAGTGGCGCAATGACATGGAAAGTGCCACCACGGAGCTTCTTCCACTCTTTAAAAGGTAAGAATGGGTAAAATACGAATGGCCGGGTGTGCAGGCCGCACAGAACCGTTAGAGAACTAATAAATGTCGTTCTTTTCTGGGCCACTTGCACCTCCCACCAAGTTTTCGGGCGAAAGTGCCACCAAGGATTGGCATTTATACGTGCCTCTAACAAGCAAGACTTCAATAACCAAAAATAACGATTATCTACAACAAGACATACTGTGTACGGTTGAACCGTTTTCAATACTACTTTACTAAACTTTTCAGATTTCAGTTTTAGTTAATCCTGTGTTTTCCTGGTCATTTTCAATAACATCATTTTCACGCCAAACATTCTTCAAATAGGTCTCTGTCCTTTCATTGGGAAATAACACTACGAGTCTTTAACTGTTCTCTAAAAGTCTTTTAAAACTGAGTTATAATTTTGGCCATAAATAATCCACACACTTATCGCTGGCATGTCTTCCACTGAAAGCAAGTTTTGATAAAGTGTTTCCTTCTCTTTTTAACTATGTCTTTTTCTCTGATCAGTCTTCTATAATAAATAGCGTCTGCGTTCCCTCAAACAATATAAAAAAAGCGTCTAGACATTCACTCAGTTTTATTGCTAGGATCAACTAAATATTATGTTATCATCTGTCCAATAAACCTTCTAACATATATGCTTTGTTCCATTTTAAGTGTTGACAGAAAACCACAATATGATTAAAATTATAGCGATAAACTGTTTTGTACTAGGTCTAGACACATCTTGTTTTTCCCAACCAGTCGGCCCCACAAATCAACGACAATGAGAGTTTTTGTCATAACGTTTTAACTGCTCCATGGTTTATAGAAGAATTTTAATCTAATCCATTTAATATTATTATCATACTTTCTGTAAAACCTGTTCAGTAGAAATAAAACCCTATGGAGGCCTAAAGGGTAAGATTAAATCCAATTTAGTTCTGAACGATTGTTTCTATTTAATCAAACATGATTTTTTGCTGTGTTGTTTATAACCTTAATATCCTCACCATTGTGAAGAACGAACGATGGTAACGTTAAGGCGATTAACGTCCTAAGTATTTGCCAGCTATATTAATTCCTTTTAATACGACGTCACAAACGCCCACAACCCCTGCCCTCTGCCACATCTTTAAAGACAGAAAATTCAAATATCAATTGTAACGTGTCCTCCTATTTCTGCTGGAAAGACTGTATTTGTAGAAGCTTTTTTTACAACTGGTCTTTTCTGTGAGGAATGTACTGTTTTTATTCCCTACGCGGATTGTCAATCTCTTTTTCCGACGATTGACGCCCGGCATGAGACTTACCTGTAAAGGGCCAGAAGTGAATGCTTTTCTGAAACTTTTTTGACGCTAAAATATGTAAATGGGCTTATGAATCAAATTTTATGTCCATTCTAAATATGGTTCTAAGTGCCATTTGAGGTCAGGTTTTCCGAACCTATTGATATAACATACTGGCCAACATTATTAGCCTCCTTAGATTGCGCCAAAAGTTGTTCAGTTTAGGAAACGTTTTTGCTGTCGCCCACCTCTTAGCGTTATAAATCACCATCTTAGTGTAACTCAAAACCATACAAAGCGCCTATCTCACCGTTTTGTTCAAAGTCCCGCAACGTCTGCAAGGTCTTTTAATTCTAAAGTTATACACCTACAGGCGCTAATGTAACTAACTCCTGGTTCCTCTGGCCCACGCGACATGTTTTTAGTACAGTTTATTATTTAAATTCCAAATACGAATTTGCAGGTTATCACTTTCACGACTTTCCCTGTTTTGTCTTTGATTTTTATATTAAATGAACCACCTGCCCACAAACTAATCTTTTAAACTGTAAATTAGGGAATTTGTAAAATTTCATAAAATCGAAATATGCAGCTTTCCCGACGGAAGAGCTCATAAAACAGTTGAGGCCTTCCGTCATATAAGTTTTCCATCAGTGTCTTCAGATCAATCCGAAAGAACATAGAGGAATGAATGTAATGGAAATCGAGCGGACTTTCCCCTCTTAAGTAGTTTTGGTTGGTGTAACTCTAATCTATAATTTACTGTAAAGCACTAACATTTTAGCTAGCTCTTTATCAAAATAGTACCGTCCTTCTTCTCCAGGCTTGAAAGATAACATTGTTTTTAAGATTTGCATTGTTAAGTTTGAGAGTAATGTCAAATTACTCATTGCTCTTTTAGGGAGCAAAACCCTAATAACCATCAGGGAAAATGTTAACTGGCTTAACTTTGGGCCCCTTTTTGTCAACTTTTAGAACCGTATTATTCTCCTTTGGCTTCGCTTTATATTAAAACCATACACTTTGTAGAAAATTTTCATGAGTGCGAACCATTTTGGTTCCGCAATCGAGTTTTCAAAAACAGCATTTTCCTAAAAACGAAGACGGTCTTTGGGTTGTTATTGTTACAAACATTTTTTTAAACGAAATAAAAAATGAGTGCATTCCAATATATCTGGGTGCAAATATTCTGGTTTGGCGCACTAACAATCTTAAAAATATAGCAACTGATACCTTGTCATTGCTGGGCCAGACTGGTGCCACTTTTCATAAAAAGGTTAGTACTCAGTCATTGAAGAGCTATCTTAACCCCCGCTATTGAAAACGACCCCATCAAGAAAGCGTTGTTTAGTCATCCGATGCAGTTTTATCAGAACCCAGTTAAAAACTTTTGCTGTTTGTTTTGCGCATCAACTGGGTGTGGCGTGTCGTATGCTGATCATTTAAATCACCTCCCATGATCCTTTGGTGAGGTCTTGTACAGATTTCATTTTTATTACAACCTCAGAACGTATTTGACTGAACTGCAAGCGCCATTAACCAAATGAACAAACCATTTAAACTCTCAGCAACAGAATAGAAATAGGCTTTTGAAAGAATTGTAACGAATTCAATATTAACGATCAAAGACAGGCTTAGACCATAGTCGGATCATAATCATGGCCTAGGCGAACCTTTATTTTCGGGGCACGCACGAGAAAAGATAACTATGACTGGCATCCTCCTTTCAAATCTTTCTTTTTTGGCAAAACCTGTTGTGAGCCGGTCCCTACAGCAAGAGCATAGAACAGCATGGCCAACATATATCTAGACCTTCTAAGGGCCTAACTAGGGCGGAATAAACGAATAACGACTCTATTCCGTACTTACTGTTTTGGTGTTTGCTAGGGTCGCAAAGCCCCAGGCTAGAAGCGAGCATAACTGATCCATCTACTGTTTGACGCACAAAAACAATACTTAGCAAATTTTAGGAGGACGCAATTAATTCTAACAGTTGATTTACCTTCAAGTATTCAAAGTACCAACATGTTTTACAATAATGCAAGATCGAAAGTAGACTTTGCTGTGGGCACGGGTTTAAACATGCTGCCTTCTGACCTCAGACTCCAGAAGGTACAATAATAACTATAATAAATGAAATTCTTATAGCAGGCATTGAACAAAGTTGGGAAAAACACATAAATTCTGAGCCAGTAATATAACCACAATAAAAGAACACCCCAAGATTAAGTCATCCAATCCCCGAAGTCCGAACCCCCCAAGTCGATTGCAAAGACTCAGCAAGCTCGCGGACTCTGTTCGCGAGGACCATGAATATGAAAAGACAGCGCTTGTTCTAGGATGAACTGGCATAGGATTACTTGGTCTTTATCTTAACTAATAGGTAACCCAACTATTAAGAGATAATGCCCATAAGTGCTCGGCCATAAATCCACTACTTTGCTTGCAGTAGCCAAAAGCCAGCTGACAATACTCCCCAATATACCTGGTAAAGCGTCACGGCTTTACCAGCTAATTTTTTTTAATAAGACTTGCAAGATGAAGCAAGCTGTTTTTTTACCCATGATTATCAGGCGGAGGCGATGGAGGGGAGGTACTGAACTATGGGCTAAACTGCCCCGCCTGTAAAGCCATCACCATTGTACTTATTGCAAATCCTAAGGCTGTTATAACGCTTACTAATGTGACACCTTGCTCTCTAAACAGTGTTTTTTATTCGTACTGCTAGTTTGTGGTCTTCAATATAAAATTTTTTTCGATAGTTTCTCTTATTCTATTCACTTGAGTTCGTATTGTTCTCGGTTAGTAGTTAAGCCACGTCTAGACTTGCCGTTCTTTCTGTTCAAGATCTTTTAGTCTTTGTTATTCTTTCATTACACAGGGCCCAATAGTTGGCGTCATCAGCCTGCAACGAGTTTTTTTCCTTTTACTCTTTTTATATGCTCATCGAGTTCACCTATTTTTGCTAAATTGTTGTAATTCGCCTCTGATGGTTCTTTAAAGCATGAATCAAGGGCCGCTATATTCTCTCGCATGGGTAGCGGAGATTCGTTTAATATTCTTTTAACGCTGTTTTCTTCTGAAAAACTGGTTTCTGCTTCTATTGTATTTATTAATCTCGCCTCTGAATGATTTAATTCTTTAAGTTCATTTTTGCATTTGGTATATCTGTCGGGAGTTCTTGGCGTGTGTTTTGAAGTTTAGCAACTCATCCCAATGCTAATTTTGGTCTACAATGCCAAGGCGAATTTTGATCTTCACACTGAGTCGTTGTATTATTGTACTCTTGATAAAAACTTTTGATGGGTCTTGGTTAGTTTGGAAGCCGCACAAGTTGCCCTTGTACGTTTTTACGACAAATATCAGCTTTTAATTCAAAACTACACATGGTCTATAAATTTCGGGAGGTTCTTGACCTAAATCTTTCGTAAAATGAGTTTAACCTTACTTTCTGTAAATTTCATGCCGCATTGAGAGCATTGAGCGATGCCGTGTCAAGGATCATTTCACTCATATCGTCTCCATGGAAAAACATAATAATCTTCTTCATCTCAATTCCTGCATGGTTTTAATTAATTACTTAAATTTTTTATTTTGTTAATAAAAAAAAATGTCACAAGCACGATGGCTCGATTTCTTGACCCGCAATAGAAACTGAAAGAACCCTTTGGCGTGAAGTGAAATAGCGGACTATTACTGGATCCAAATAATCCATCTGACTATGATAGCAGATCAAAGTCTTACTGTCAAATTTCCAGACACTAGAGCAAATGACGTGATTGTGCCAGGCTCTGCGCGTCTGACGGGCATATTAGCCTGATCGTTTCAACAACAGACCCAAACAGGACAGTTGTACAGAATCAGGGGCGGGCAATCGTTAAGAAAAATTTCTATAAAACTTGAGGGGCCAAGAAAGATTTTCTTTACACAATGCCCAAACATATTTTTAACCTATTCTGATCTATGGCTAACCGGGAAAGAAAGGGCTGATTTTGCGTTTCCAAGGAAATAGCAAATGAAGAAGCACTAAAAACATAGAATAGTGCCGCAGATACTAAAGACGGCAAAAAGTATTGGCTGTAAATTTTGCGTTGGAAATCTCTTTTCCATTCCCTATAGATTTTTGAGTTGTTAAATGCCATGCACCATACTTTCAAGGTCATTAAAAGACAGATTGCCATAAAGAACTGGAGACTTTAAATGAATACAAACGGGTTTAGCAAACTCATCAACACCGAACAAAGTACAGCTATTTTCTGACAATCTCGTTCGAGTTTGACGTTGTTAGCAACCCTAATTTAGCAAGGCTGGATCTGAACAACAATATCAGTCAAAAATTAGCAATAAATTTACGAAAGAAGTGATTCATCATACAACAAATCTCTAGAAGCAGGGCATACACTATATGGAATTTAGTTTTAGCGTCCTCAGCACGATCGCTTAAAGGTATTTTATTGCTGTGTGAAGATGGGAAGAAACCATTCAAAAAGAGGAAGTGAAAAGTTTTTTAATATTCCAAAAATAACGAAAGTACAATCTCGATTGAGGGCGTCCCTACCAAAACTATGCTAGCGGGACTTAAACCTTATCAGCATTTTGATGAAATAAAGAAAACTGTTTGAGGTGGGAGGTGTAAAATCCAAACAGTTTGACCTTGTGGCAAAGATCCTACACTTCACAGTGTAAGACTTGCTGATTATATAACAACAAAATACGTTATGGATTGACCTAAGGCAAAGAGGATAATCGGTTACATGGAGAGCGGGAGAACTGTGAGTGACCGTAATAAAAAAACATACTAATTGATAAAAAGAAGAAGCCGATAAACCGCTTAATGTACATTTGGTTTTTTAATATAATGAAGCGCACTGAATATTGAAGCTAACAGATTAGAAACTGTAGTATACTACATTATTTTTTTTCCATTTATAAAAGCATGTCCGTACATCACGTTATCCAAAAGTAACCCTACAAGCGCCAGAGTCGCCAAAGAGAAGAGAGTAGTAGAACCCCCTGACATAAAAGCCTTCAGATTAACAAACATGAGCGCAAATGCAACAAAAACTAAGCAGGACCTTTCAAAAAACAGCTAAAACCCAACGAAGTATTCTCTGCCTTTAATGCCTGTTACATATCAAACTGAGCATCGACTATATGCCGCTGCATCAGCAGAACGAGTGTTGGTCTCTTAGCAAACGGGCAAGGCCACACCGCAGCTTTACCTCTAGGGGATGTTTGTCTATTGCTCTTGGCGTGTATTCATTACCGTAGGTGCAGCTAGCCAAAAAAATAAAAACTAAAACTCCAAACGCACACAGCTAGTTCAACTCATAACGGCTAAACTTAGCCGTACAAACTGACAAATAAATAAAGCGCCTTGTTGACTCAAACAACACGGATGCAGAATTTAATCGTTTACAGGTCGATTTTGATGACTACATAAAGACAAAGTTTGATCTTCAAAGAAAGGCGAGGGCCAGTTTTCTCACAGCCAGAACGCCGAACAGATAAAAAAGGAATGCTTAAAAAAAGTAAACGAAACATTAAACTCTGTTCTAAACAGCTCACATTAACAATGCCAAAGGGCGTTTATACTTAGTTTATGAGTCCAAGCGCAAAAAGACCCGTTGATAATTGGTTCGGATTAGAATTTTTTTTTAAAATTAATAATTATTTTTGGCTTAGAAAGAACGACAGCATGCTAAAGATAATTGTAAGGACAAGACGAATTTGTTTGCAGGAATGCTCGAGAGAGAGCCGTTTATCACGAAGCAACTGAATGATATTGATTTAGAAGTTATTGACCCAACAAACGTACCGGCAAGTGTTGTTCATGCTAATTTCTCAAGTTCCAGCAAACTAACAATAGACCCCCGCCATTAAAAGGTAATGTTAGCTTGTTAAATCGACTAATAAAACAATAAATGAAGAAAACATAGAAGTCTGGGTCTCGACTAAATAAAACACAGACTATCCTTTCCTCTAATGACTTAACACCCCGTTGGTCATGGATCCAAGAGCACGAACTTGCTTACACAGTTTGACGCTGCCGCTGAAGAGCTAAAATGAGAGGCTCTGGTCTTGGTCAGAGGCGAAGTCGTGAGAGATTAGATTACAACAGCTAAGTTATGCAACCGATTGTAGGCAAGGCTTACATTCCGCTAACCGCGTGAGTTGGTTTTAAAAGAGAGCAGTTTTAAACATAAAAAATTCAGACACACAAATGTTTCTGGGTGGTGCGTTCTTGCAAGGCTGCATCATGTCCCGCGAACACGCAGAAAGAGTGACAACTATCGGCAATACGCCGAAAGATCTTAAATTCAATGGCATATCCTTTCCTGGTAGTGTACCCAAATTGATCAGTTTTTGAAGACCAAAACAAACCATATAAACTGTTAATGTATACACATGGGATGCGGCAACGAAATTTGGGGCCAATTAAAGCGTCCCAAGAACAGTCCAACAATAGGCGAACCAGCCAAAAGTCATGTGGACTACTCCGAATGTTTTCGCCAGCATGGCTGCCCCATTACACATTGATACGCAAATGAGCAATTATTGGCGCATACTTCAAAAACACTAACATAATACAAGAAATACTGCAGAAAATGTTTAACAAGAATACCAGCCTGGGCAACCGCAAGTGAACATATAAAAACATTGTAAAAGTTCTGTAGACTGTAAGGCAGAACTAACTACGCCCCCGCCAGGATCTAAAGTTAGTTTTAAGACGAAACACGGCTGCAAAATTCTCCATACGTAGTTTTACGCCGACTTCGAGCTCGCTTATTGTTCCTTATGAATGGCCAGCACCAACAAAAACTCGAAAACAGTCTTATGAGTAATCATCAGATTTGATCATTGCCTTCTTTATTGTTAGGTCGGATGGCGTTTATTCAGACCAGAATTATTTCGAGGACCAGATGGCTGCAGAAAACATTCTTAAAACGCATGCAGCAAGTGCGTACGCCTGTCTAATAATCTAAACTATCGAAATCATAATGGCGCCTGAAGACCCAACAACAGTATGGACTCAGCTACGCATTGTTGGATTTGCGGTTTTTTTAGAGCTACGCCCAAGAGGTGTAAACCCCACAGTAAGAGACCATGATCACATTAGAGGGAATTTAGAGGTGCAGCGCACAGTAAAATGCAATCTTCAACTAAAGTTTGAACCAAAGACATGGAAGCATGCCCATCTTCTTTCATAACTTGCGAGGTAAACGACTCTCATCTTAAAGCAAGCAGTAACCACGCCTACAGGGTAGCATGCATTGCACAAGTCATCAGAAAAGTACAATGTTTCACTTAAATAACATGTCTTTCTACGACGCTATGCAACACATGATGGGCTCATTAGAGGCAACTGGGCTATGTCCTTAAAGTCCTGCCACAATAACCGCAAGAATATATTGACTCAACGCCGGGAAAAGGGTGTTTTACCCTTATGAGTACATGAACAGTATTGGGAAAGGGTTACTAAGAGACGCTTCCTCACTAAAGGCGCGTTTCTTTTCTAGTCTTAGAGGAAAGGACATCACTGACTCGATTACCAGCATGCATCAAGATGCCGTGGCCAGAAGTTTAGATTGTAACACGATGGGATAACTATCATGATCCTCTTTAATGGCAGATGTAAGTTTGTTGCGGACGTCTTTGAAAATTAGAGAAAGACTTGCTGAAACATTATAGCCTGATCCCGCGCATTACATTTTCTGCGCAAACCGGATTGAGTTGGGACGCTTTCTTAAAAGTATTTACTGGATTACAGATTGATTTATTGTCGGATTTACCAATGATTCAGATGAAAGAAAACGGATTTGCGTGGAGAATTAGTATGCGTCGCATCATTACTGTAAAGCAAACAACATACTTGGACAACTATGATCCAAGTAAAAGTCTAAACTATCTCATGTATTTAGATGCAAACAAATCTGTATGGTTGGGCAATGCGCAATCAACATCCGTTTACGCAACTTATAATGGGGGGGTGATGTACACAGGTACGAATAATATTCAAAAGGCATTAAAGTGGTTGAACAGTTTAAACGCCCGCTCAATAGCGTGCCTATCATTCAGAAGTTGACTTAGAATATCCTCATGAACTCCATGACCTGCATACGGACGATCATTTAGCAGCAGAATCTAAAGACGAATTCCAAGAGAGCCGCCTAAACTTGTGGCCTAATCTTCGGGGCAAACAAGCAAATTAGTCTGTCATTCAGACTTCTACAATTTTATTTAAACATGGTTTGAAGTTGACAGCAGTTCATCGCATAATTGCTTTTGATCAAGAACAGTTCAAAAACCATCCATCATGAAGACACAGATTCTTAGAACTAAATCCCCAGATGCTTCATAAAAAGACATTTTCAAGTTAATGAACAACAACTGTTTTTAGGAAAACTAGGGAGAAACCGCACAAGCGCAAAGATGTTTAGATTGGTCACCAGAGAGAACGAAGCCATTAAGCTAACTTCAAAACCTAATTAAATCAGACTTCAGAAGATTTCATGATCAGCTTTTTTGCATAATAAAAAAAAAAAAGAAAGTCAAATTAGACAAACCTGTATTATATAGGTTTACTGATTTAGAATTATCAAGCTTTGAAAGTTAGAGTTTCTTTATGCAACTTTAACCCTCGTATCCTGAGTCCCGAGTACTTTACACCGATACAGATAGTTTTTTTTTTATAGATAACCCTACTGACGACAATCTATAAAAGACATGAAACCGAAGTAGCTAAAGGGCATGCGGTGTAGGGTACGACACATCTATTTACCCTACCAGAATTCGCCTTAGCATTCACCGTTAATAAGAAGGATTTAGGAAAGATGAAGGATGAATTATCTGGAAAGGTGAACAAGGATATGTAGGGGTAAGATCGAAAATGTACAGGATTTCGAGCCAGGAGAAAATCATTAAGAAAGCAAAGGAATATCTCGCAGCGTTTGTGCATCAAACATATCACATGACAAGTACAAAGAAGCATTGATTGGTCAATAAGAAGTCTTTTTCCATCCATCATGACAACGTAAAACCTAACGATCTCGCCTACATTAGAACAACACAACTGTTTGTAACAAAGAATCATTAGATAGAACAAACCCAAAACGGGTGTTTGTTAATCAGAGTTTTTCATATGCAATTGGGCACTGGAGAACCGCAAAAAGGGTTTTTATATTTTTCATCACAACTTTTATTAAAGAACAATCATACTTCATCCAATACCATTTTAAAACTTTCACATGTTTGCTTGACGAGTTCGAATTTTATTTATAATTTCAAGATATTCTTTTTCCCCCCCAATTGGGGGTTTGAGTGTAGGTGATTCAGGATGATTTAGCATTGCATTGATTAATCCTCGAAAATGTTTCCTTATATACATAAGCTCGACTGAATGATTCCCGTATGCAATTTTCCAAGGTCCTCTTCCTTTACCATTCTTGTTCGTTCTGCGCCTTCCTTCAGCCTTCCATTTTAAAAACCACAAAAAAGTTGTACGTAAAAAATTTAAAGCGGAACTGTGCCCGGTGGAGTATCTGGCAGTTCTTCCATCACCAAAGATCTATTTGAGGAGCTGGTTGTTTTTTGTTGTGTCAGTTTCTCGTAAATAATACACGGGCGATTCATCTTACAATTCTTTTTCTTTCAAAGGGGTCAACAACTCCAAACAGGATCTGTTGCCCGGTACGAGTGTCCCCCTTCTGCTTCCCCGGAAAATAGAAGGTACCGGGGGTGCCCGCCCACCTTACTTTTAAAGACAAACGGTAATAGTTTGCTAGATTGAAGACTCTCCTCAACAAATTTATTGTTTTTCTTTTGATTTGCTTGTACTGGCTTTACCCTTTAAATCTTCATTTTCATTGGCGCGCAAAACTGAGGGCAGTCTTCTAACTTCTAACCCATTCAGTGTTGTCGAGAATGTCAATAAGCACTCGTGTGATACTGGTAGGAGAAAAGGTCTTACGGCTAACTGTTTGTTAAAGTTTTCAACTAAAGCCTGTGATCTGTGAACTTCCCGAATGCCTCTTCTAATAGTATCTCTGTGGTTTTAACAATAATTGATTCACTTGGCCTTTAAATACTTTTCCATCATCAACTTGAATCCATGCGAGATAAGTGTACAGGGCCTCGTTGGTTATATCGTTTATGCCACATCAACAGCAGAACACCTTTTGTGTTAATGTTCTGCATCTTTGTACCTTGAAGCCATGTCAATGACTGTGAGTGCTTACTTAAATCTTTTCGACTAATCCTATCAGAGGGTAAATATGAAGATCCATTTGAAGGTGTCGTTTGGAGTTGTATTGACAAGTGCGGTCTCTAGTATCGTCTAAGGGGGCAGGTAGAATAAATTTGCCAAATTGCTTGTTTAGATAACCATTCTTAGCTGTTTGTTCACTCACTGCCAGCCCTTGGCTAGCTTTTAATTGCTGTGATGCGCTTCCAATATCCTTAGGGCGAATAATAGATTTTGTTCATTTTTAATTCAGCCAATATTATGTGCAACAAAATATCACAACGGTCATACCAACGAAAAAAACGCGATTTCTGCATCTTTTGTTTTTTCATGATGGTTGAATAAAAGTCATGAATTTTGTGGGGGCAATTCTGGACCGTTTTGGCCTGTTACTAATTAATATTGTATTTAATTGCTTGATCACATCTTTAAATATTTAAGCTGCATGCCCCTGTCTTTTCATGTGTCATTAATACAATCAAACTGCTCAGTCTCTGCTTTTCATAGGCGTCCTTGTGCACTGCTAGTTTCTCCATAGCTTTGTTATGCTCTTTTTTATCACGCCGTCAACCGTAGTTTACTAAATCGAAATTACATCCGCTAAAGCAAGCGCCTTCACCACAGCGCCACCTATCATCATTATAACGATTGGGAAGGCCATTTTTATAATGTATTTTTTATCTTACATCTTTATCTGTCTGGAATTATTCCCTTGCTTACTATAAAATCCTTTCGTGCACCGAAGCTTGGCAATGAATAGCAATCTAGCTTTGGCTGAATCCTCGAAAAAAGTCTATTTGCCAAGATCTGCTGTTTTAAAATCTTAACAAGCTTTTACACAAGCATTGAGTATCCTACTCTTAGCCCTCAATACAGCAAATGGTATACAAGTGGCAACAGTTTTTTCGGTGCTCATTTTTATAACATAAATAATATAATTATAAAAAACATGAACAGTGATGATCTCCTACAGCTACAAAAGGCAGCCTCAAAACCTCCCGACCTATGAAGTGACCAAGTTGGATGATACAAGGCATTATGCCCAAAAAGGAAAGGTCTGTATTCTTTGGCAGCATGTGGAAAACAAAACAGTTCCTCGGAACTGAATTCAGCATTGAACAGATTCAACAGATGTCGCCGCAAGACATTAAATAAGTACAAATCAGGTATGAGGCGCAGTTGGGGTTCGAGAATGGTAACAGCGTTGGGCACACGGTTTCTTAGTTTTGTAGCACAAAACTAGTCCATAAGATTTGCTCCCATTGACGACCAAGATCTTACGTATGATTTAACGCAAGATCCAGTTATAAAAAAGTCAATAGAGTCTCTAGGTGTGAAGTTTATACGATAGATTTTGGAACATTGTTCGCGCCATTACTCAGGGGATTAATAACTTTTTAATCATATAGATTTTATTTTCCCTTCAAAATGTAACGATCAGGAAAATCACAGAACCAAGAACACACTGAATCAGTGGAGAAATAACCAAAGCCAGAAAATCAGAAAAAACGCTGAATCAGTGCGGAGACCATTAAAAAATCCTGGTGCGTGTTTGAAAGCAGAAAAAAATTAGCAGAGTGAAACAGACAAAAAAAATAATGTTACAGAATATACCTCATCATGAAAACATAACACCGCCAACGCCAGAACAAAGTTAATTCAAAGCAGCTATAAAAACACATGTATACAAGGTCGCCAAAGTCATCATGAATATTGAACTTAAAACTGTTGCCATTTTTTGGCGCCATTGCTGCTGTTGGTGGCGTTAAAGCGGCTAAAACATATATACACGTATGCAACAGAAAACAAAAGCAACCAAAAAAAAATCTGGAACCACATAATGCAGAAAAATACACCACACGCCAAAACCGCCAATAACAAAGCACATCATTTTGATTCCATTTCCAAATGAATAATCTTTTAAGAACTTAATTTTAATTTTTTATTTAATAAAACATAGATCATGCGTATTATAAAATGATAAAGTCATTAAATAAAGAACCTGGAGTTCTATAGAAAGACATTTTCCATAGACCAGACTTGTAATCAATAGGATGCGGTTGCTTACGGTTTGCAAGAACTCATTAAGATCTATGGCGGAGAACGCTGACAAGACATCCATCAACGATGACGCGTTTTTTTGAGGCGTGTGTGTACTATATTAGACCACCGCTATTTAAGATACAAACATAGATAGTATTTTTTGTAATTATAAGAACATGAATAAGAACTTGTCCTGTAACATAGAGGATGACATAGTTTATGATCTTAGGTTAACTGAGGTAAGAACTTATCAAGAACTTAATTAAGAACTTGTGAATGACTTGATAGTAACTTTGGTCAACATGAGGAATGACTACATTTAATCAGAACAGTACCAATAAATTAAACACAATTAAAAAACAAACATTCTGATCTGAACAAAACAAACATAGATTTAGAAAAAGTACCCCTAAACAACAAATAGGAAAACCCGTTATGACAGGGTGAGTGTATACAGCACTGTTCGAATGCAGTGGAAACGGTCGGTGCTTGCGTTAGTGAAGTGTTTTTTGAAGGGGGTGGGGGAAGTGACTTTGTAGCATTATTATCCTCATTGTTGTAAATTCAAAGCACGCCACAAGAGCACATTGTCAAAAGCTTGATACAATAAACAAGTCAATTGAGGCGAAGTGCCGCTTTGTGTGCCACCTATAGGCGGCCTTGTAGCAGGGCGAGCGTTAAAGCAGGATGAACGAAGTGAGCAGGCAGATAAAAAACGCAACTATTATTTGCACTTATAATACATTGGCGCAGCTTAATAGCGGCTGATAATCGCTATCAAAACCCGTCCATAAGACACTTGAGGCATATCTAAGTATAGAGGTTGCCCCACACTATCCCACCTCGTCCATCAAGGTTTTTTGATTTTTTCTGATTTCCCTTTACCCCACCACCGCCGGCGGTTTTGCAAAACCGGTTTTTTACTATTTTAGAACCAGTTCAGTTACTATTTTCAGCCGGTCCCGTCAATGCTGAGGCTTGAGCGGAAGCAGTGGCGCACCAATTTCAGTGAGGCAACAGAGCACTCGGATCTTAGCCGGTTTTACAAAACCGTTTTTTTTACTATTTTAAGAACACCATAACAGGAAAGGTTCACTGAGATTGTTGAAGCTCATTCGTGAGCGTTAGGGATGTCCTTTGGACCAATGGGCCCTAAATCTGGAACCTGCAGCATTTTTTTCAATTTCTTTTATTTTGCTACAATGAAGGTAATGGGAAGCCCAAACATGATTAAAACAGTGGGGGGGATACCCAAACAGCCACCTTTGCAACAAACACGTAAATTACGTGTCATGATCGGCAGAATGATTCTCCTTTCAGTTTCAAGCCATTTTGCCCATGTTACCTTTCATCTTCCAGCTTTTTTTCAAATCAATGCAACGGCTTACACATTTTAAAAATTCCCAAACTGAATATAGATCATTATTGTTTGGCATCCTGTCTCTTCAAATTTCTCACTTCCCTTTTGCAGCTGTCAACAACTTCGTTTACACTTAAGTAGATGAAAAAAGGCTTTCAAAATGCTTCTCTCGAAATGGTAGTAACAAAAACAACAGCCACATTATGCTGCAAGATACTTATGTACTCCTCGGTGTGTACTCTTTTCCTAGCTTTGTTTTTGCCCTGTTTTCTTTGAACAGATGTGTGAACTGTTGTGTTTAGTGCTTTTTGGGGAGTTTCTGTGACCTTTGCCGTTATCTTCGCTTTTTTCAATGTTTCTTCTAATCATGTTTTATTTGATTAGTCATAAATGGTTTCTAAAACAGTTTTCCTCGTCATCAGTCCCACCAATCTTATGTATCGATTGTTGGAAGAGGAACTGTTTGTGCAATAATCCTAATCTGGTAAAAGAAAATTAGATGTTCTTGTGAATAATCAAATAGAACTTGATGCACAGCGTTTTGCCTCTCTAACTTCCTGAGGCTAAACGTGAGAAGAAGGGCTACCAAGTAACACTATAGATTCTTGAGACATGAAATCAGTCAACAGGAAACAAATCAAACACAATTCTCGCTGAAAGCCCAAGACACGTCTCACACCACACTCCAAAGTAAAGTGACAACAAATCAGTGCTGGGCTGATATTACGCGTCTGTTGCTATCACGTGTCTATTACCACACTTACTATTGGAGAATAAAGAACACATTGTCCAGATATGTTTTTTAACTCTGCGGGGGAATGACGTATTCGGGTTTCGCCTGGAGTTGCCCAGACATCTTTGTTGTATAACAAAGGTCTGTAATTATACTCTGCACATACACACCGTGTATCACCCGCAAAGCGTAGTAACCTACCCCCACTCACGGGGGACGCACCCCCCACCCCACGCACGCACACTCAAGTTAATCTACAGTTTCTTAACTGAATTACCTGATCAAATGTTGTAAAAATCAATGTGTTTTTGGATCAAAGTGGTTTGTGTCTATTTTATACATTAATAATGTTTTATAACAAAGAACGTTATAAATACCAATCCTAGTCACTTTCAGCCGAATCTCGGTGAGGGTAGAGAACGTAGAAATACCAAACCGAGGTCACTTTTTGCTCGAAAACTGGTTTTGAGTGTGTTTGTTGTGGTGTGTGTGTTAGAGTGAGTGTGTGTCTCCTGCTCTGTCTGTCAGTCTGACTGTCTGTTCTGAGGCAACTTAACCTTAGGTTTCTCTCTCTCCGCCCGACGCTGTAATTAACATACCGCGAAGTAAATCGGATAGCCTGGGTGCACCCACCGTGTATATGGGCGCGTTCATCCAAAACTGCTTTCCCTGCGTTACCTATGGGAATGTTGTTCAGTCCTGTACTTTCCTCTACGCTACTCATGAAAACTTTTAGTAAATTAAGTATTGAAAACGGATAAACCGTACACAGTATGTTTGTTTGTAGATTAAATCGTATATATTTTTGGTTATTGATGTCTTGCTTGTCTAGAGAACGTATAAATGCCAATCCTGGGCAAGGCGTTTCGCCCGAAAACTTGTGGAGGAGCAAGTGGCCCCAGAACAGCATTTATTAGTTCTCTTCCGTTTCCTCTTATAACGACCGACCCGATCGTAGATGGGAGGAAGTCCTTAATGTTTGGAAACGGATCTGAAAGAGTTTGTTATTCGTCTGTGTGTTCCCAATCCTCCTGCCAGAGTCTCTCCCATAATCGATTAATTTGGGTTTCACATCTGAGCAGGGATATAAGTGTTGAGCAGTTTTCTCTCCTTGTGGGCGTTCTTGGCCTAAACGAATCAACCAATTCGTTTCCCCGCCGATGCCAACATGACCAGGAACCAAGCAAGAGTAATGTTTTAACCGTCCCCTTCAATCTCACAAAAAGTATCAAAAAAAAGTAAAAGTTCTGGATGCTGAGGTTGCGGCCAGCTAAAGCCTCCAAAGCTGACAGCGAATCCGACAGAACCAAAGTCCCTCTTTGAAGAATGTGAGATTATCTTCAAAGCCAAAACCAGAGCAGTAAGTTCAGCAGAATAGACAGAAGCATCTGAATGAATATGTTCCAACAGTATCTGAGAAGGAGCCCCAGGGCAGTAGGCTGCACAGGCCACTCCATCCTCAGACTTGGAACCGTCAGTGAAAACTTTTTGATAGGATGGGAATTTTGAACAGAGCTCAGCATACAAAGCCTTGTACGCCAGAGAGCTGGTAGACTCTTTGCGAAAGCTGCAAGATCGAAACGAATCTCTGGTGTGAAAAAGGTCCACGGAGGTTGATCCGGAAACTTGGAAAAATCGGAAACAACTCCCAGGTCTAGACCTGCATTCCGCACGTGAGGCTGCATACGAATACCAAACGGCGGAATACATTTAGGGTTGTTTTCAAACTTACTTTGGAACGGAGGGTCAAAGACACAGTCATAGGCAGGATTCTGCGGTTCTGAGAACAGTCGGATATAATAATTTAAAGACAGTTTCAGCCTGCGGTTGACAATGAAGGTTCGCCAGCCTCTGCGTACAGGCTGTACACAGGGGGGGTGCGGAACGCTCCAAGACAGAGACGAAGCCCTTGATGGTGGATAGGGTCCAAGAGTTTGAGGTAAGAGGGTCTTGCGGAGCCGTAGACAGCACAACCGTAGTCCATTTGGAACGGACCAAGGCTCTGTAGAGGTGCAGCAAAGTTTTCTTATCAGCGCCCCAGTCAGTGTGCGCTACGACCCGCAGAATATTCAGAGCTTTCTGGCAAGAAGTTTTGAGGTTTTTGATGTGGCTGAGAAAGTTGAGTTTCTGGTCAAAAATGACTCCCAGAAATTTGGCCTCTTTAACAGCTGGAATGGAAGATTTCCCTACTTGAAGTTCAGGATCTGGGAAAAACTGACGGAAATTATGGAAGTGAATACACTGCGTCTTTGTTGGAGAAAAGGTGAAACCGTTTTCATCCGCCCATCGATGGATTTTATCTACGCAAAGCGGAGCCTGCGCTGGACACTCGGGTACAGGCTTCCAGTTGCGTAGACAGCGAAATCATCCACAAACAATGAGCAGTCTGAACCTTGCTGAACTGATTCACAATGTTGTTGATTTTAATACTAAAGAGGGCAGGAGACAGTATGCTCCCCTGGGAACACCCAACTCCTGCTCGTGGACATCAGAGAGAGTGGTGCCAACCCGGACCTGAAACTGTCGTTCTGGCCAAAAAATTTTGAATAAAAAGCGGAAGATGACCTCGAAAACCCAGATCGTGAGATCATGAAGTATCCCCGACTTCCAGGTGGTATCGTAGGCCTTCTCCAAATCAAAGAAAATTGCCACTGCATGTTGTTTGTTCAGAAAGGCGTTCCTAAGTGTAGATTCCAGACGAATCAAATGGTCAACTGTACTCCGATGTTTGCGGAAACCACACTGTTATTTTCAAACAGGTATTTCCGCCAATGGTTGGAGTCAGGAGAGGGACGTGGGGTGGGGGTGTGTGTGGGCGGGAGAGGGTGTGGGGAGGAAGGGGTTCTAAAGGAAAATGTCCAGACAGCCTGTCCTACACTGACTGAGGGTGGGGAGGGAAGGGGGTTCTAAAGGAAAATGTCGAGATAGCCTTCTCCTGTCTACACTCACTGTGGTGTGGGTGGGAGAGGGTGTGGGAGGGAAGGGGTTCTAAAGGAAAATGTCCAGACAGCCTTCTCCTGTCTACACTGACTGAGGGTGTAGGGAGGGAAGGGGGTTCTAAAGGAAAATGTCCAGACAGCCTTCTCCTGTCTACACTGACTGAGGGTGTGGGTGGGAGAGGGTGTGGGGAGGGAAGGGGTTCTAAAGGAAAATGTCCAGACAGCCTTCGCCTGTCTACACTGACTGAGGGTGTGGGAGAGGTTAAGGGGTTTTCTAATAGAGTGGAGAATGGTTCAGAAAACAGACCTTCTCCTGTCTACACTCACTGTGGGTGTGGGGAGGAAGGGGGTTCTAAAGGAAAATGTCCAGACAGCCTCTCCTGTCTACACTCACTGGTAGGGTGTGGGGAGGAAAGGGTTCTAAAGGAAAATGTCCAGACAGCCTTCTCCTGTCTACACTCACTGAGGTGTGGGGAGGAAGGGGGTTCTAAAGGAAAATGTCCAGACAGCCTTCTCCTGTCTACACTCACTGAGGGTGTGGGGAGGGAAGGGGGTTCTAAAGGAAAATGTCCAGACAGCCTTCTCCTGTCTACACTCACTGAGGGTGTGGGGAGGGAAGGGGGTTCTAAAGGAAAATGTCCAGACAGCCTTCTCATGTCTACACTCACTGTGGTGTGGGGAGGGAAGGGGGTTCTAAAGGAAAATGTCCAGACAGCCTTCTCCATGTCTACACTCACTGTGGGTGTGGGGAGGGAAGGGGGTTCTAAAGGAAAATGTCCAGACAGCCTTCTCCTGTCTACACTCACTGAGGGTGTGGTTGTAGAACCAAAGCTGAAATTCAAACTCCTCCACATTATCCGGCTCCACACCCGTCACACACACACACACGACACACACACACACACACACACACACACACACACACACACAAACACACACACAAACACACACACACACACACACACCTCCAAACAATCCCAGCACGCTGCAACCACCACACAGGAGATGATGGGAAAGGTAGCGAGCGCGTCGGAGTGTGGTGACCGGGGAGGGGGGAGGGGGAGGCGCGTAGAAGATAACAGAGGGTTGGGCTGGCAACTGGGGGAAGAAGGGGGACAAGGGGAAAGAAGAGGGAAGGGGTGAGGGTCAACCATCATACCCCCAACGCCCCCCCCCCCCCCCTCCCTCACCGCCCCCTACCTGGACATGTTGGGGTAGACGTACAATCAATACATGGGGCAGGAAGTTGGCAGTGGAAAACGACAGGTGTGCGGAGAGACTGCAGTGTTCTGCATAGACCACCACACACCCCGTGTTCTCCTATATGTGTTACAATTCAGGTGTAACCTACCACACACCCCGTGTTCTCCTATATGTGTTACATTCAGGTGTAACCTACCACACACCCCGTGTTCTCCTATTGTGTGTTACATCAGGTGTAACCTACCACACACCCCGTGTTCTCCTATGTGTGTTGCTTCAGGTGTAACCTACCACACCCCCGTTCCCTGTACTGTACATTAGGGTAACTACACAAACCCGGTCCCTGTAG
>JAFLJL010016906.1:50000-60894 GCA_018398815.1 Conus ventricosus
TGTGGTGTATGTGTGTGTGTGTGTGTGTGTGTGTGTGTGTGTGCCTACCTGGGTAGTGCCGACTGAATGGCTGCCTGCCGGCGCTTCATTCAGTCGTTTCCCGTGTCATCCAGTCAATATCGTTCACTCCATTCCATTACTTCCTTCATTCTTTCCATTTCTCACGCAGGGTGCATGCTACGTGTAACGTGTCATCCATACCAACGACCAACCTGGCCTTCTCTTCGGGAAGCTGGTGACGACGGGTGCAGGTCACTACCGCGAGCGTCACTACCGCGTGTAACACTACCGCGTGTAACACTATCGCGTGTGTAAAACTACCGCGAGTAATACTACCGCGTGTAACACTTCCGCGTGTGTAACACTATCGCGTGTGTAATACTACCGCGAGTAGCACTACCGCGTGTAACACTTCCGCGTGATGATGATGATCTTGTGAGTTTGGTTAGCACGACAAGCATTGAGTTAGTGTTCAGGAGAGTGTTCTTATGTCGAACAGGCATTTTGTTTATGTCGATCATTTGCAGTCCAAACAAACATTTCAAACTTTGGCCATGGAGGTAATACAGTCTCGTTACTCCAATGACAAGATCCTCTACAACTGGTATCTTTACCGTCGAGACCGTGTAAATAAAACAACGGTCAACTGGCGCTGCGCACAGGACAAATGTAAAGGGAGAATCAGCACTCCGCTTGACTACCGCAATGGTGCATCCCAATGTAAAGAATGACCACAACCACCCTGCCAACCCAGCGGACGTCCAGAAGCAGAAAGTATTGCTGAGATGAAAGAAAGAGCCGCTGCTACAGATGCACCACCTCGAAGATTAATTGGAGAAATGATGGCAAATTTGACTGATGAGACGCTGACCAATTTGCACAGAGATCAGCACTCAGGCGCACAATTCAGAGAAAACGGAAAAGAGATGATGCCTTTCCCCCTCTTCCACTAAATTTGGAAGACATCGAAATTCCGGAACAATTCAGAGAAGTTCTAGTTGGAGGCACTCAAGTCAGGTTTCTATTGCACGATACATGTGACGCGATAATGATGCTGAAGAGGAAGAAAACCGGTTGAAACGCATATTCTCTTCGGAACCGACGAAATGTTGCGGTTTATGACTGCAAACTCTAACTGGATGGCCGACGGCACGTTCAAAGTAGCACCACAACTGTTTTTTCAGCTGTACACCATTCATGTCATTAAAGACAACCATGTCTTCCCATGCTTGTATGCTCTTCTGGCAGGAAAGAACAGAACGGACATACGAGGAAATGTGGCGCCTTATCAAAATGTACGCACCAAATCTGAACCCACGGTTTTGCATCCTTGATTTTGAATTGACAGCCAAAGCTGCAATCATCTCGGCGTTTCCACACATTGAGGTCAGAGGATGCTTCTTCCACTTATGCCAGTCAATCTGGAGAAAGATCCAGGATCTTGGGTTGCGAGTCACCTATACTGACGACGAAGACACACGGCTGTACTGCCGCATGCTCGCATCATTGGCATTTTTGTCACCAGAGAAGATCACAGGGCATTTCTAGAAACTGCAGGAAGACATGAGTGAAAGAGACATGGACCACGCTTGGGTGAACTCTATGACTACTTTGAGGACAATTATGTTGGAAGACTCCGCCGTGGGAGAAGACGGGATGCAAATCCCACGCGGGCCCTCCACGTTTTGCTCTCGAGTTTTGGTCAGTTCGCGACAGGAACCAAGTCGATCTCCCGCGTACAAATAATAAACTGGAAGGGTGGCACAGGGGCTTGCAATCCATGTTTGACGGCCCGAATCCATCCATCTGGAAATTCATCGCCCGGGAAACCAAAAGGAACAAAATCTGCAGCACGGTGTTAAATTCAAATGGAAGGAGGTCACCCTGGCCCAACCCCAAAGAAACATTTCTCGGCCCTCAACAAACGACTCCAGACGCTCATCCAGTCGTACGAACGGGCTGAAGACAACGAGGACGAGGATGACGATGAAAACGACAAGGTTCCTTTCTTACGGTCAGTGGCCAGAAACATTGAATTCAATGTGTGTTGAACCAATCGTGACACTTGACACCTGCTTTTAGTGTGGCCATTCCTTTTTTCTGTAATTCAGTATTGCTTTTAATACAAATATGTTTTGTAAATTAAAAATCCTCGAAATTCTATGCATTCTGTGTGTGTGTGTGTGTGTGTGTGTGTGTGTGTGTGTGTGTGCGTGCGTGCGTGCGTGCGTGCGTGCGTGCGTGCGTGCGTGCGTGCGTGCGTGCGTGTCCATCTGTCTGTCTCTCTCTGTCTCTTTGTCTGTCTGTCTGTCTGTCTGTCTGTCTCTCTCTCTCCTCTCTCTCTCTCTCTCCCCTCTCTCTCTCTCTCTCTCTCTCTCTGTCGGTCTGTCTGTTTGTTTGTCTCTCTCTGTCTGTGTCTGTCTGTCTGTCTGTCTGTCTGTCTGTCTGTCTGTCTGTCTGTCTCCTCTCTCTCTTCTCTCTCTCTCTCATTCCTTGTGTCAGTCCGCCTCTTTTACTCTCTTTCTCTGTCTGTCTGTTGGTCTGTCTGTCTGTCTCTCTTTCTCTCTCTCTCTCTTTCTCAAAATAACATTACAAATCATATTCGTACTGACAGTACTGCAGAATGACAGAACAATCACAGTATTGTTACACGCAGATACGGTACTTGCGTTAGTGTTACACACGCGAAAGTGTTACACACGCAAAAGTGTTACACGCGGTTGTGCTACTCGCGGTAGTCTTACACACGCGATAGTGTTTCACACGCGAAGTGTTACACGCGTAGTGTTACTCGCGGTAGTCTTACACTCGTGATAGCGTTACACGCGGTAGTGTTACACGCGTTAATGATGCTCGCGGTAGTGTCGCACAACCGGTGACGACTACGTGTGTGCAGATTGTTATGCGCGCATTTACACACGGAGCCTCGGTTTATAGTCTCATTCCAAGGATTATTTTGGAAATAGGATAAAAACCAATTTTTAACTCCGAGGGGAAAATCACCAGTACCAAAACGGTCATGTTGTGTGCCCAGGATCTTTGTAAAGCACTCCTAAGTCGAAAGCATCGAGTTTCTTCTCCTGGGCGGCGTTTGGATGCTGGAAAGGCGGCGTGAATGACAGGTGTTTGACAAGGGCAAAACACCATTGTAAGGCAGCCATATTCCGCTTTCAGGGAGATTGGTTCTTTTCAGGAGAATGAAGACATTCAGGCCAGAGTACTGGGACTTCTGTGCTGCTTTAAAATATTACTAGTACATTTAAACAGCCCTACAAATCTCAGATGGAATTAAGGGGAGAGAGGAGAGAGAGAGAGAGAAGATGAGAGAGAGAGAGAGAGAGATGAGAGAGAGAGGAGAGAGAGAGAGAGAGACCGACAGAGACAGAGACCGACAGACAGAGACAGAGACAAACAGAGACAGACAGACAGAAACAGACAGACAGGGCAGGGGACAGAGACAGACAGAAAGAGACAGAGACAAACAGAGACAGAGAGACACGCGGAGAGAAACAGACAGACAAAGACAGGGCAGACAAAGACAGACAGAGACAGACAGAGAGAAAAACCGAAGCTGACCCGCACATCCAGCTGCTGTGCACATTAGCCTCCTGGTTCTCCAGCAGACTGGCCAGAGGCTATCGTCCTGCACGGCTTGATGAAGCTGACCCCCATGTCCACTCCATCGCCCCACACTGTCTGCCGCCGGCCCCACCCTGAGCGAACCACTAATGGAAAAACCCGGGTGGGGGAAGGGGAGGGGGATGGGGGGAGAGGAAGTGGACGGGGGAAGGGGGTGGGGGTGGGAGGTGGTGAACGTTTGGGCTGGATATTGGTTGTGGTGTCACGTTGTGTGGAGTGCCACGCGCGGGGGGGGAAAAGGGGGGGGGGGGGGGGGGGGGGGGGAAGGGGGGGGGCGGGGAAGGGGAGTGGCGGGGGAGGGTGTGTGTGTGTGTGTGTGTGATCGTGTGACTATTGGGCAACGCCCGGGTGTCTGGGGGTGGGTGAAGTGGGGCGGGTGGGCAGTGGGGTGGTTTAACGATCGGGGTGTTACGTGGCGAGGACAGCTGTGGACAGACTCTCTGTGCCAAGGACCGATCGTCCCGACTGGTGGAGGGAGGGGGAGGGGAGGTGGGGTGGTCACGCTTTGTGACGGTCGTAAGAGAGCAGCCTCCGTGAAGAATAGAACACCTACATCCACACCCATTATGTGTGTATGTATGTATGTATGTATGTGTGTATGTCTGTATCTCTGTCTGTATGTATGTATGCACGTGTGTATGTGTGTACGTATGTGTGTATGTAGTATATATGCATGTATGTATGTATGTATGTATGCGTGTGTGTATGCGTGTGTGTGTGCGTTGTGTGTGTGTGTGTGTGTGTGTGTGTGGTGTGTGTGTGTGTGTGTGTGTGTGTGTTTGTGAGTGTGTTTATGTTTGTGTGTGTGTCTGCGCGTGCGGCGTGCGTGCCCGCCTACATATGTGTATGTGTGCGTGCGTGCGTGCGAGCGTGCGTGCGTGCGGATGTGTTGTGTTTGTGTGTTTTATATATAATATATATATATATATATATATATATATATATATATATATATATATATATATATATATATAATGTGTGTGTGTGTGTGTGTGTGTGTGTGTGTGTGTGTGTGTGTGTGTGTGTGTGTGTCTGTGTCTGTGTCTGTGTGAGACCAATGCCAGAGTAAGTTCCAGTACAACATCCAGCCAACTACTACTGCCGCATGATTTCTGACCAGTGGCATTTTCCGGCAGCTGAGTGGACTGGTCACTGGTGAGCTGATGGACTTTGGGCTGCTGGTCAGTAACCCCACAACTGTCCCCGTCTCTCTCTCTCTCTCTTCTCTCTCTCTTCATCTCTCTCTCTCTCCTCTCTCTCTCTCTCTCTCTCTCTCTCTCTCCCCTCTTTTTTTCTTCTCTCTGTCTCTATCTGTTTTCTTCTGTCTTTTGCTTGCCTGTTCCCTTTCTCCTCTTATTCCCCTTATACAACACACACACACACTTCACCCCACACACACACACACACACAAACACCCACAATTTGGCACCCCACCTTCGCCAGCGGCGCCAACACATGACTGCCATATTAGGTTCCTACATGATTTCCTCAGGGACCGTCGCAAAGGGTCGGGGGGCCCGGTTCCCCCTTCCGATCATAACAAAGTACTGAAGGGGGGGGGCCCCCACCAACTAGTGCTACGAACTTCCGGTGTGGGTGGTAACATGGTTTTGGCGCAAAAATCGTTGAGGTAAGCATTTTTTTTTTCCATAATTCCGGTTTTTATGGTTTCTATAGGCTTGTTATGCTTTGTGTTGGGGGGAAATTGGTGAAAACCTATCGCATGTGAAAGAAATTTTCCCCTTTAAATAACTGATTAAGGGCGGCCACTTTTTTCTCGGCTACAAGCGTTAAACAAACCATCCCCCTTTTGTCGAGGAAAAAGTTGTCAGGTGTATTGTGCCCCCCCCGGCGCAGTTGATCTTTCATGCTCCCTTCTTGTATGCTTTGATGTACAGGGGTTTGCTTTTTTTCAATTTTTCGTGTTTCAGTCTTGTTTTGGTTTTTTTAAGCGGGTATTGCGGGTTCTTTGTGGGGAAACAGAAGCGACGCATGAACATGCTCACCCTGTTGAAATGGAGAAAAAGAACAGATACCAGTCGCTTTCTAAAAAAAGGGCAGCAACCACGAAATGTTGGAATTTAAATTTTCAACTCTCTCTCTCTCTCTCTCTTCTCTTCTCTTTCTCTCTCTCTCTGGGGGTGTTTTGTGTGTGTGTGTGTGTGTGGTGTTGTTTTGAAAAAAGAGAAAGAGAGAGAGAGAGAGGGAGAGAGGGGGAGAAGAGAGAGAGAGGGGGAAGAGAGAGAGAGAAAAATGTGTTAGACAGTTTATGACTTTTAATACTCAACAGTGTGGCAACTCAACAAAGACAACACTCAAAAAAATTTAATATGGTATGATCAATTAAGCTCTCCCCTCTCTCTTTTTTTCTCTCTCTCTGTCTCTTTTCTCTCCCCTCTCCCACACCCCCACCACACAAAACCACCACACACACACACCACAAAAAACACACACACACACCACACACAAACACACACCACACACACCACACACACACACACACAATTCAGAACGTGTGATGTTTTTTTAACCTTTTTCCAGTTACACCGACTTGTCAGTGAATGTGCAGTAAATGCAAGCAACAAATCCCTTCCCCGGTGAGACAAGGGCGTCGAATTTTCGTATGAAAATACAAATTTTATTTTTTGGGGCTACAAGAAAGGGACTTTGGTCATCGAACCAAATAAATAAGAATGATCCTTAACTCTGTGTTTTGTGTGTGGTGTGTGGGTGTAATTTATTTTTATATATTTTTTTTAATTATATATATAAAATATATTAATATTAAAAATTTAAAAAGGGGAATCTTAAACATCTACAAATTTTTTTCAAGGTGTTGCGCTGTCTCGGATTTTTAATTATATATATTATTTTTATAATATAAAAAATTTTATATATTTTGTGTGGTGTTGTGGGTGTGTGTTGTGTATGTGTATGTTGTGTGTGTGTTAGGAGAGAGAGAGAGAGAGGAGAGAGAGGGGGGGTCTAAAAGGCTTGGTTTTATGAGAAACCTGTGACGAAAGGGGTTGACTCATATGAAAATTTCAAGAGTACATGTCATCAATTACTATTTGTGTTATAAAAAAAAGACGATTGTTCTGCTTTTACCGTGTTTCAAAAATTTCCCGCCAACATAAAATGCCTGACACCACCATAACTACCTCTCTCTCTCTCTCTTCCTCTCTTCTCTTTCCACCCCCCCCAAAAACCAAAACACACCACACCCACACACCCCACAAAAAAAGGAAACGTTTATTCAATGAGCGGCCCTTGTAAAAAAAACCAAAACTTGGACATCACTGAATTTTGGATCCCCGAATTAATTGTCTTTACAAAAACCTATTCGATGAATATGCTTTTTCTGAACGTATAGATTATGCTCAGACTTAACAGTTTTGAACAAAAATCCTTGAAATGACGGGGCAAAAAGTAGCCCTGTCGGGGGGTTTTAAAGTTTATCTTTCTGTTGATTTTCTGTTGTCAGCGCATTCTCCACTCATGTTCGACCTTTCGCGGTAAATTTTGAAAAGAAGCCCCTTTGTGTTTGGGGTTTTGGGCGGGACAGCCCAAAAATGGCACAGTTTGCACCCCCCATTTAGATGCGGTGTTTTTGGTACAAGGGAAAATTGGAGGCTCATGCCAAAAAAAAAAAAATTTTCACCCCCCACCCCAAACCCCTTTTTTTCCCAAACCCAAAAATTCTTTACCCCAACCCCCTCCGCACAATTTCCCCCCCAAACCTTTTACCCTTTTTACCCTTTTTCCAAACCCCAAACACCCATGGCACTCGTGGATCAAAAAGGGGAAAAAAAACCGGAAAAAAACCAAGGTTTTAACGGGGAAAAAACAAGGGCCCACTCCCTCCGCAAGAAAATTCGGCGGCCCCCCCCCGTGGGTTTTTGCTACTCCCTGTTAATTATGAAGCGGGGGGGTGGCATAAAAGCCCCAAAAGGGAGAAAAAAGATTTAAAAAAAAAAAAAAAAAACCCAGATCAGTACGAAATTTAAAGCGGGAGGGGGGAAAATTCCCCAAAAGGCCCAGAAAAATTGCTTCAAATTTAACAACCCCCACGGGCATTCACTGTATATTCATGTAACCCTGTTTAGGGGTGGTAAATTGAGCCCAAAATGGCCGTAAAACTGTTTTCGTTCAAATGAACAACCCACCGATCATGTCATTTTTGTAGGGGTGTTTAGGGGTATTTACCATCAGAAAATTCAAAAGAAACCCTCCCCCCTGCCACCCCCATGTGGTTGCATTTCCCCGGCCCTATCCCTTTGCCAGGGGAAAATCCCCCAAGTAGCCCCTCTTCCCTTTTCCTTTTGCTTGGGAAACCCCATCCCTTTATTCCGGTTTGAAAGAAAAGGATACATCAAAATTTCAGAAAATAAAAAAATTTTCGAAAAAACAGTGCACTGTGCTAGTTTTTATAAATACTGACCCTTCGCAAGGCCTTCGGCATTAAATTCCTTTTGGGGTTTCAGCCAGTCAAAGGGGTTTGCCTCTTTCTGTTGCCTCAAGCCTGCTACCATGGACCCCTTTTCGTTGGCCTCACTGATTGGGCTACCATTCCCTCCTGCGTTGCCCCTGACCTCCTACCTTGACCTCTTTGTTGACCTCATGACCCGTCTACCCTTCACCTTTGCTGTTGACCTCATGACTCTTTCTTGACCCCTTGCTGTTCCCTCACGACCCGTCACCATTGCCTCTTGCTGTTACCTCACTGACCGTCTCCTTTCACCCTTTTCTGTTTTACCTCATGCCTCTTACCTTGACCTTTGTGTTGTCTGCCTCTTACCCTTCCCCTTGCTGTTGACCTCACTGACCCTTTTACCCTTTACCTTTTTGTGTTGACCCTTTATGCCGTCTGCCATTGACCTCTTGCGTGACTCACTGACCCCTTTACCTTTACCTCTTTTTGACCTCCTGACCCTTTGCCTTGACCTCTGCTGTTTACCTCATGCCCGTCTGCCCTTCCCCTTTGCGGGTTTTACCTCTGACCCCACCATTACCTCTTTTCTGTTACCTCATGACCCGTCTGCATTGATCTTTTCTGTTGACCTCACACGCACGACACGACGACGAAGACGAAGACGAAAAAGGGAAGAAGACGAAGAAAGAAAAGAAGGAAAAACCCTGATTCTCGTGCCCTTTTCCCCCCCCCCCCCCCCCCCCCCCCCCCCCCCCCCCCCCCCCCCCCCTCCCCCCCCCCCCCCCTTGCCCTGGAGGTTCTCTCTGTCCGTAGTAAAGATACGTCACGTGGCATGCCAAACACGCCTCCACACAAGACACTGACAAAACGCACAGACCACCAGTGCACCCATCCAACAAAGCTTTGCCGACTTTCCAGATGGGGGAAAAAACTATTAACAAACAGTGAGAGAACTATTTCCCCAGAAAGTGGTTTCATTTACAGATCTATTTTCTTAACAACCGAACAGAGAACGAGCAAACTTTTGATGCGCCAAGTTCTCTCGGAAGCCCTGACCCCCCCCCCCCCCCCCCCCCCCCCCTTCACCACCATCTCCCCCCCCCCCCCCCCCCCCCCCCCCACCCACCACACACACACCCTTAAAACACAAACCACACCCACCCTTTCGGTGGATCACCACTTAACTCCAATGCAAACTATCCCCCTACTCCTTCTTCTCCCCGTCTTTCACACGATTTTTTTTTCTTCTCTTTCTTTTTTCTCTTTTCTCCTTTTTTTACGTATACAGCCCAAAAATCTTTTTTGTCAGCTTTTCAGTTTTTTTGTGTGTTTTAAACATGAAAATTCAATTGTTGAAAAAGAAAAAAAAAAAAAAGTCAGTCAGTAGGCATCAGTCACATGACTCATGATGCTGACTACGCTGGACTGTCTCGTGTCTGTCTTCCAGTCTGGAGGAAAAGACGCGGAATGGCACTCTCGCTGGCCATGGTGAGTGTTCCTGACTTCCATCTGGAGGAAAAGGCGCAGAATGACACTCTCGGCTGGCCATGGGTGATGTGCAGGATTCGTGTCAACAGCATCAGCCACTTCAGTTCTGATGAAGTCTCAATTAACCTCTTTTCATAACCGACACCATCATTTCCTCGTGCCACACGTATACCAACAGCCTTTCCTTTCACACACACACGCACACGCACGCACGCACGCACACACGTGCGCGCGCCCGCGCACACACAAACGCACGCACGCAGGCAGACACGCTCGCGCGCGCGCGCGCACGCACGCACGCACGCACACACACACACACGCACACACACACACACACACACCCACACACACACACACACACACACACACACACACACACACACACGTTCGCACAGAGAGAGAAGAGAGAGAGAGAGAGAGAGAGAGAGAGAGAGAGAGAGTAGAGAGAGACAGACAGACAGACAGACAGACAGGACAGACAGGGAGACAGAGAGAGACAGAGAGAGACAGACAGACAGAGGGAGGGAGGGAGGAGAGATTGATTGATTGATTGATTGATTGATGATTGATTGATCTTTAATACCCAAGGATGAAGATTTAGGCCAAAGCCTAGTCTTACAATCTGTCCTTGTCATGCATACATTATTTCAGCACATATCATTCATACAGACAATTTCAACATAGCAACATGATAATCTAATTCTACAATGATAAGCAAACTGCTCATAAAAGCACTAATGAGATGGGGGATGGTAAAACAAAAGGAAACTTACAAGCAAACAAACAAACAAAAACTACAGAGAGAGAGAGGTCAGAGGAGGGTGGGGAAGAGAGAATGGTAGGTAGGGGAGGAGAAAAGGGATGGTAGACAGAGTGGGAGTGGGGATGAGCGATTTTAACGGAGTAGGTTTTATGTTGAGACGATTTATCCAAAGTATGGTTCACAGAAGACGTAGCGAATGGACACTAATCATTGTAATCGAATAATTTAACTACTGAGACATAAAATGTTTATGCAAATGTTCCTTGAAAGGTTTTAAAGTATTCATGTTTTGTAGATTCGGTGGAAGTGAGTTCCAGACATATGGTCCAGAGTAAGCTAGGCTTGTTTTGTATAGATCAATGACAGTGGGTGTCCAGTGGATTGTCTGTGAGCAGCACACTTCCTCTTGTCTGATCAGTTCCTTATTCCTCACTCTGCCTCAGTGTGGTGGGTAAACAGTAAAATTAAACATCCCAAAGCCTAATGTTGTAGATTCCAAATTGACCTTTCAAGGGAATCTGACATGCCTTTGACGTCAAAAGAAGAAGAGACAGGGAGGAGTTAGTGGCTCG